>JAABLK010001039.1:0-11973 GCA_012295415.1 Phytophthora chlamydospora | reverse complement strand
CGTCAGGTGCTCCTTCACCGTGATGGTCTCGTAGAACAAGTCGTCCTGCATGACGTAGGAGGCCATGCGCTTGGTGGCCTTGCTCCATGGCTGTCCGTTGAGCAAAATATCTCCCTCGACGGTGCTGTTGCGTCCAGAGATGCAGTCGAGCAGGGAGCTCTTGCCGGCTCCGGACGGTCCCATGATGACGAGCAGCTCACCAGGCTTCGCTGATCCACTGACGTTGTTCAGGATGACCTTCTCCTCAATCTTCTTCGTCGAAGGGTTCTTCACCTCGGCCTTGAGGCTCAGGTTGTGCCATTTCAACGTGAACGTAGCCGGCGGGGCAAAACCCCGCGTCTTGGGGGTGTCTTCCACCTGAATGAAGTGGTTTGTCGGGGACGCCATGGTCGAAAGTCGGGAGTTGACAGAGTCACTGTCGAGTGCGTTCGACAGCGCAAATTGGAGTATGCCAACTCGCGGCACTACACAGTCGAAAGCTAACTACATGTACAGTTTGTCGCTCTTTCGCTGTAAAATGCCGGATCCAGTGGCTTTAAAGCCTGAAGCAGTCAACACCGTCATTCTCTGCCGAGTCCGAGCTCGGCCATGGTTCATGAATATGCAATCTCTTGGGTAGCGTGACAAAATGGAAGCGGGCTGAAGCGGAGGCCGTTTGTGGTCATCGCCTATAGCGACGGGCGCGTTGATGCCCCACGCAACCATCTGTATGCGATCGCAGGGAACGCCGCATTTCAAATGCGAGCTGGTCCATGGCAATCATGCATGCCCGTCGAATGATTACCTGGCGCGGTAACCTGGATTTGATTGGTACGTGTATGTCGCCCTTGACGTGGCGACGACTGCGTGGTCTGTTTGGCTGATGAATTTCTAGCTGTCAAATCCCAAGCTCGATTCGCGCATGGTGCTCTCGTAGGCGCCAAACTCGGTGGCTAGGACGCAGTGTCCGGTGGTGCATTCCTCCGCTCACTTTCCAACTTGCTGGCCTCGCCAAAGACCTCGATAAAGAACTGCAATGACCGTCCCTCGGTCACCGGCATCAGACTTGGCATCCAACCCCGGTGGTGACCAAGAAAAGCATGTCCAGGGCATGGCCACGCCCTCGGACCCGTACGTGAGCTCCAACTCGCCGAGACATCGCGATGAAGCGGAAACCTTGACTCGGACGCAACGATGGGTGCGCTCGTGGATCGTGACGCGTTGGCGGCTGTCCCGCACCATCTACTCGGTCGCGGTGCCCACGCTCACGGCGCGGTTCGACATCAAGCGGGGAGACCTGGTGCTGACGCTACCGCTACTGTTGATCCTGCTCGCGGCCTCCGTGGTGTTTACGAGCGACCACGACGTCAAGATGTCCGGCATGCCCCCGACGTTCACGATGCTCATCGTCTTCGGGATGGCGGTGCGCAACAACTCGCTGCTACTCACCGTCACGGGCCTTCCCTTCGAGCGAGCGCTCTTCTACCACAAGCTGTTCGCCTACGCGACGATCATCCTGACGGCGCTTCACGCTTTCTCGTACCGCCTGGCCGACGACGACGGAGACGAGGAAGACAAAGAGTCCAAGGTGCGGACGGGGGCGATCGCGTTCATCGCGATGATCTTCATGTACCTGCTCTCGCTCAACAAGATCCGTCGCCGCTTCTTCGAGTTGTTCGTGCGCGTGCACTGGATCCTCTTCATCGTTGTCATCGTGGCGGCGGTGGCCCATGGCGCGTTCTTCGCTCTCTTCGGCATCTTGCCCTGGTTCGTCGACATGCTCTATCGGCTCGTGTTCCGTGCTCGCTCCTACGTTCGCGGCTCGTCCAAGGAGAGGAAGGGGACTCAGCAGATGGGCATCATTGCTCGTGACCAAGTGTCCGTCTACGCGCTGCCTGGGAACATCACGCGCATCCAATTCCCACGTGTCCGTAAAGACACCGTCGAAGCCTTTGAGTACGAGGCCGGCCAGTACGCGTTCCTGTGTATTCCGACGATCTCGTCGCTCGAGTGGCATCCATTCACCATCTCTTCATCGCCGCACGAAACCATGGTCACTTTCCACATCAAAGGACTCGGAGACTGGACGGAGAAGGTCAAGACTGCAGCTATCAACGCTGCCGAGACGTCTCCATTCGACATCCTGCTCGATGGGCCTTACGGTAGCGTGTCGGTTGACATCGACAGCCCGTCCGTTTACTCGCACTTCGTTCTGTTCTCTGGTGGTATCGGCGTGACCCCAATGCGCTCCTTAGTCAACTGGCTGCACAGTGAACACCGCGACGGCTTCCGTCCGGACATCATGAACGTGCACTTCGTGTGGTCTGTGCGGGACCGCGACCTCATTCAGGCGCTGGTCGATGGTACGGAGACGCAGCATGACGAGGGCAAAGTCGACTCGTACTTTCCAGCACGGCTTCAAGAAGCAAATGACCCGACCAGCACGTTCTTCAGTGAGCTTTATCTGACCCGAGGTGAGCAGGATGTGGAGGCTCAACTGGACCACCAGCTGAGCAATTGCATGCGCTACGGCTCGCGACCGGATACGGCCAAGATCCTGCGAGCCATGGGGGAGAAGGCACAGTTGGCAGGTAGCTCACGTGTGGCAGTTCTGGTCTGCGGACCGAAGCCGCTTGTGAACGGCGTCATCACTACGAGCCTCACGCTCTCGAAAGAGATGAACATTCACTTTGACGTCCACACGGAGCTGTTCGACTTCTAGACGACCGCATACGCTTCGATGAGCAGCAAACAATCTAGGCATTGCTTTTTTAATACTCTACTGCACAGTACAGCACGATATTGATGTTCTTCCTGTACCTTGCCTTGAGTTCTTGAATGACGCTCGACGAACCTGGGAGCAAATGTACCGTAATGGCCGTGCGAGTTGGAGTGTAGTTCTTCGCCAGGGACGATTTGATATCAACAACGTAGGCGGCACCAACCATTTCTGGCTCGTTCGTATCAGCTAGCAACACGATACGTGAAGTAGCATTTGTTGCTGATGGCTGAGTCTTAGTTAGCACCTACGGATACGTCAGCCCCAGCTCATTGCGAACTCGATCCATGATCTTTATCACCGCCAACGAGTCCTCAAGCTGGTGCTCAACACATTCGACCTTCTTCTGTCGAATCGCCTGTACTACAGCTTTGGCTTCGTACAGGAACCCTTCCGAGCGTCGGTAGTTGAAAGAGGCTCCAGGAGCCACCGCGGGCAGTGGGAACTGAGACTTGTACTCCTTCTGCTCGCCGTTCTCGAGATGCTTGACCACCGTCACGTCAGTCGCTGTGTGGAATGGCGAGTGGATGAAAATCCCCCCCTCGCTGCCCGTGATCGTCACCGTCTCTGCCATCTCCACGAGCATCGAGTACTCCAACGTAGCGAACCTGTTCCCTGCATACTCCAGAGTCATCGAGTTGAAGACGTCCACGCCGTCTTCATCCAGCTTGCCGACCGACGTGACCTTCTCCGGCTCAAGACCCAGCACCATCGTCGCCATCGCGAGCAAGTACACGCCCGTGTCCAGCAGGCCGCCTCCGCCCAGCTCCTTCTTCCACAGTCGCTTGTTGTCCTTTCCGAACGCGAAGCCTTTGCCCGCATGAACATGGTGAACGTCTCCGATCTCGCCATCGACCAACAGTTGGCGAACGTATCGAATGGCTGGGAAGAACTTGGTCCACATGCCTTCCATCAGGAAAACCTTCTTCTCACGTGCCAAAGCGATGGCGTCGGCGGCTTGTTCAGCGTTCATAGCGATCGGTTTCTCCACCAAAACATGTTTTCCATGTCTTAGTGCCAATGCCGTGTGTTCAAAGTGGCTCGGATGCAGAGTGCCGACGTACACAACGTCCACCTCGGGGTCGGAGCAAAGTGCCTCGTACGAATCGTAGGCCCGCGCAACTCCGAATTGAGCCGCAAAGTCCTGCGCGTTTGTCAAGGAGCGAGCTGCGCATGCCTGGAAGGTGATGGAGTCCAGCGACTGGACGGCGGTGGCGAAGTCGCTGGAGATACGGCCGCAGCCGAGGAAGCCCCACCGAAGCGGGGACGACATTGATGACAATCGAAAACGGGGGAAGCAAACACGCAAATCGTACAAGATATCCAGGACCTGCGGATCCTGCAGGATCAAACAACGAGGTATCCTATGATCTTGATTATTTACCTATCGGTTAGAATTTCACACCAGTGCAGGATGCACGTGGTTATCGAAGACGACATCGAACTTGCACACACCTTCCTTGTCCATCAACGCCGAGTCTTGCAGCCATCCCGTGTGCGGGACGTCGGCTACAACGTGACGGAACACGGCGCCTCCCTCGTCCAGCGTGCGAAGTCCGTACGAGTCTTCTTGGTACTCGACTGTGTCCTTCATGTCGAGCATCTTCAGGTCTTCAAACTTGGCTTCGATCTCGTCCAACGCGGTGACTTCAGTGTAGTGTCCACACACACCTGTTTGCCACGGTGCAGCCACCCCGTCGTTCGGAGAGGCAAACGCGTGCAGCGCTTTCAGCTTGATGAAGTTGTTCTTGCGGCGCTGCTTCTCCTCTTCATATTGAGCGTCCTCTGAAGCGCATTCATTAGCGTTGAGATAGGTCGGTTGCACGGGGTTCGACTGCAGCCACGCGTCGCGCACAGGGATCCACGCCAAGTTCATGAACGCGGTGGAGGCCTGCACCTCGGCATTGAGACTCAGACGAGCGAAGTCGTGCTGAAACTTGCCCCGATACTCCTCTGCGGAGTACGAAGAGAAGTTGAAAACGCTCAACGGGATCATCATCTCGCCAAGACCAAGAGTCAGTTGCTTCGCCGGGACACGATCCGCCTCCTGCGGACCGTAAAACAGTCCGTAGTACGGACTCGCGAGCGTCACGAGCGTGTGCACCTTGTGGTCGTCCATTTCCTCGATCACGGCGCGCGCGACCAACCCGCCCATCGAATGGCCCAGGAAGATGTAGCCGTCAGCGAACCGCGAGTCGTTCGCGACGATGCGACGGACCTCAGCGATGGCTTTCGGGATCTGGTCCTTGATAGCGCCTAGCGAGTTCACTCCTTCCGCGAAGGTTAAGGCGACAAACGGACGGCCTTCCGAATCGAACTTGGCCTTGAAGTTGTCGCCCGTGGCGCTCGTAGCAGTCAGGCCGTGGAAGTAAAAGACTGGCAAAAGTTTCTTCTCGGCCATGGCGACCTCTATGGATAAAACGGAGTGTTAGCTGGCGTGGTCGCCTTCTTCACAACGAGTGTAGCAACACGCACCAATAGTACGCGCTCAGTTGTTGTCAGAACTCGGTAGAAGCGGTTGTGCTTGCACTCAGCTAGCTCAGACACGGAGGCAATAATGAGGTTCGTAAACTTGGTGAGGCACCTGGCCATGCGATGTGGTTCGTAACCACGGACTCATCCTCAACTATTGCAATGGGACAAGCATCATGGGAATCCCGTACTGCACTGGGCAAGAATGCACAAAGAGCAATGCCCAGATCGTTTGTTCAGTCGTTTTCTTCGAAAGCACCTCGTTAGGACTCCTCGGAACTCAAGAAATCGGTCACTGCAGCTTAACACTGCCGTGACCGATTTCGCAATGCTTAATTTCGGCATAAGTATTTTCGGCATGACTCAAATGGCGTCGTGTCCTCCCCAGGCGTCTTCCCCCCTGGCTGATGCTTCAACTCCACTCTACACGGCGCCTCGCTTCACGCCGGTCGCCTACCCATCGTGGGACGCCTTCTCCGCCGCGCTGGACGCCTACATGGACCAAACTTTCCAACTCTACATCTGCAAGACGTCCACGTCGTCGGCGTGTCGAAATCAACGGATGGCCAAGACCCATAACCTAAATTCGGGCGACAAAGCGCTCATCCCGTCCGAAATCAAGTTTTACTCCAAGACCATGGTCTGCACGCACGCAGGGGTCCGAACCAGTCGCGGCAAAGGCATTCGAGCGAAGCAGTCGAACCGGGCGATGGGGTGTCCAGCTAAGATAAACGTCCTAACCAAGAAGATATCCGGAAGAGACAACTCGAAAGCGAGTGGCTGGAAAGTGCTGGTCACGCAGCACACCGCCATGCACAACCATCCGCTTGACAAAGAGACCTACCTGTCGTATCCACAGAATCGACGGGTGGAAAACCCTGTGGTGTTGGAGGCCGTGAACGCGCTCCGAAATGCTGGAGTGAAGCAGGGGAAGATCCGCAAGTACATCACGGAAAAGGAGCCGACCAAGCACGTGACGAGAAGCGACGTGAACAATTTGCTGCAGAAGATGAAGGACGACAACTTTCTGGCAAACATGCAGCGGGCGATACAGTCCGGGCTGCCGAATGCGACCTCGAGGCCTACCGTTGGTGGCGATGAGGGTGAAACAGGCTTGGCTGACACGGAAATGCCTTTTGAAAGGGAAGGTGACCTCGTTGGTGCTGCTGAGAGTGCAAGGGATTCTGCTGCCAGTGCTGGAGCACCTGCTGCCCCAAGTAATAAGTATTTTGCTGCCTCTGCTGGTGCAGAACATGCTTCACGAAGTGGGATGCCTGAACCTGCTGCAACAACTCGACAAGTTGAAGAGAGCATTTCATTTGTCGAGCCGACTACTGCAGATTTCACGCTTCGTAGTAGCAACAAAGTCCGCCAGCCGTCGCTTGCGGTGGCGCAACGCAATGACGTTGGCGAAAATGACGCAACCTCACTCCAGGGACTGTACGATTCCGAGGAGATCTCTAGCGGAAGCTTCAAGCTGCGAGTGCAGCGTCTTGAAGAGCAGAACCTGGCGCTTTTCAGGCAGAATTCCAAACTCGTTGAGCAGAATCAGCAACACGTCGCGAGTTTGAGTGGAGTGCGGGCGCAGAATGCAGCGCTTTACGCTCAGAACACCAAGTTGGTGGAGCAGAATCGTCAACATGTTGCGGACTTGGCCGAAGCGCAGAAGAGTGTCAGCGACGCGCAGCGGCAGTTGATTGCTTTAAGGGCATCGGGGGTTAAAATGAGCGAGACCGTGAGTGCGCTGACTCAAGAAGTGGCGATGTTGAGGGCAGAAAAAGCGGAATGGAAGCAGCAAGACCATGAGAAGGACACTACCATCGCGCCCGACAGTACGGAGCCCCAGATAACTTGTGGTAGCCACCCCAGAGTGGATGAGCAAGATGGCGTCAGTCAAGATCCTGTCCAAATGCCGAAAAGGGCGCTGGAAAGCAGCGATTCAAACAGTGAGTCAGAACTCGAGCGGCCTCAGAAGCGTGCTTCAACCCAAGAAAAGTGTACCGCAAGAGTACCTTGAAAAAACCATTCATCAGTGCGGCGCATTTGCTGACCGATCAAGGATGAAGTATTGGGGCGTGGGCATTATGCCTCATTATTCGATGCAACGGATTGGCCACGTGTCGTGGCACCAATAACACTCTGTACAGTTAGTTTGAGGATTGCTAGCGCAAGTGTGCAATTCTTTTTAAATCTCCCTCTACGTTTGAATACGCGCGCAAGATATGTATTACTTTTGAAGTAGCTTTGTTGGGTCACTCAAAATGGTTTCGTAGCCGATGTTGTAAGACTAGCGCTCTTCTGTGACTTGGTTTGGACCTACAAACTTGGCACTCCTGATCAAGACGTAAGCCCCCCCCCCTCTTGTCCTGTTGACCTGCCGTCGTGGCCCCATTGGGTTTAGACTTCAAGATACTACACTTCAAAGGATTTTTGTGGCGGTCCCTCGTTGAACTGCGCTCTGGAACTATCGCAGTTGTTGAAGTTCAGGAAGTCTGAAAAAACTAACTTTGATTTTGAGGTTACAACGGGGATGCTGTAGTGGCCGGGTTGCTCATGCCTGCATGGCCAATTTTGATCCGTTGCTAGAGGTAATCGGTAGTCTCACTCAGCGGGATCGACGCTGATAGCCGCTGTACCAGACCTCAGTCGACAAGTTTCCGCGATAATTTCATTTTCACTATAGAAGACGCACTAGATCAACGTCAAGAGATCACTCACTCACTGCCGTCCAGATAATAGCAACTCGTCACATTTGGGCTCACGTGATTCGCTTCGTACGCCTTGAAATTCAAAACTTAACTCTCGTCTGTCGCTGCCGTGCTGGGGTAGTTATCGTCGAGCCATCGCAGAACAAGTGTGGGAGTGAATAAATGCTGTTTGCGCACGGTTGAACAATCGTTTCGAATAAGCTTGACAAAGCTTGCCGTAAAAATGCTCGGATAGATCGCGCGCAGGAAGAGAAGTGCCACCAACGATTGCCGGGAAACCAGCAAGATAGCAGCCTCTTATGATATGCCACGGAGTACTGACTGAGCTTGTAGTCGGGAAATTTAGCGTGGAGCCAATAGGCAATCCCGGAAGTGCCCGCTTCGAAAAGCCGTAATGATGGCTTCAGATGTGCGAGACTCGGGGCGATTCGCATACAACCACTTGACCACTTCGAAATGCCCGTAGTCCGCCGCCCGGTACAAGGCGTCGGTGGTGCACCCCTCGGTCCGATTGGCGTGCAACCATTTCACAGCATCGAGATGTCCTCCAGACGCCGCAGCATCCATCGCATCTGCTCCACATTTTGCCGGATAGTTCACTTGCAACCATTCGAGCACAGCTACATGGCCGCCACTGGCTGCCCAGTAAAACGTATCTCGATCTCCACCCCACAGCGAAAACTCCTGCCCGGTACGCCTTCGTTTAAGTCCAACCGCTTCATAACCCCCAGGTTTGTCCAAGGTTTGAAACAGTTGAAGGATGTCCAGGTGGCCGAGTAGGGCAGCGAGATAGATGGCCCAACTGAATTCCTTCTGGTCGCCGATCTTCCCGTGGTCGACCAGCCACTTCACGGAGTTCAGTTGCCCTTTCATGAGAGCATCGCGTACAGTGAATGGGCCCAGAGTAGCCATGTTTTTCTCGTACAGATACTCCATCACCTCGCTGTGGCCCTTCCTCGCTGCATCACAAAAGAACAGCATGGGAAAGCCTCCATCGCGTGTATTCAGCTTCATTTCATCGCAGACTTCCCTGCCCAACGGGTGCTCCATTAGCCACCTCAGCACACACAAGTTCCCGCCTGAGCAAGCTGCTTGCAAGGCCTTACACCAACTGCTTTTCCAATGAGAATTGTCTTCTTGAAGAGGGGAATGAAGCTGGAAAATCTGCTGCATCAGTTCACAGCTTCCACCTTCCGCTAGATTCCTGAAGGCAATTGCCGCACGCGCTTCATTCCACTCGAGATATCCTTCATTAAGCAGTCGAGCGATCACTTCAGGGTGTGGACAGTCTGTAGCGTAGTGCAAAGTTGACTTGCCTGACGGTACTAAGCGCTCTGCCAGCTCAAAATCACCGAGACGCAAGGCCTCCTCAATAGCGGTCACGCGATCGTCACGATTAATTTGCATTCCATCATCCAGGCATTGAGCAAGTTGCCCATTCTTGACTGCCTTCGGTATAACGAAGTCTCCCCAATATTCTCCATCGAACTCGTAACACGCACGGAATCGTACGGTGCAGTCGCTCGCAACACCTGCATTACCCGCTGGAAGCCGCTCAGTCTGCACTGCTTCGTTTTGCGCGCTCACTTGATGTTCCCAAAGAAAACGCAGCACTCGTAGATTTCCTTCCCTTACTGCAGTCTTGACTTCGTCCGTGGGGGTTCACAGCCGGAAAAATGCGCAAAGAGCCACTCCACGATCACTAGATCGCCCCGTTCAGCAGCTTCATACAAGGATTGGGCGAACTGCCAGCGGTAGTAGTGCGGGTCATAGCGCAGGTAGTTTGTGAGAGACTATCCTGGAGTTCTGGCGGCGACCGTCGTACAGCTAGCAGCCCAAATCCAGTCTAACATGGCAATACTTCCGAGTTTGCATGCTTCACTCAATGAAAGATTGGGAGGTGGCCCGAGAAACCTCGAGATCGCTCGCGTGGTATGCTCGACACTCTCTAGACCGGGGAATCGGCGCAGCACGAAATCCAATGACGCGGGCATTGTGGCCCTTGAGAAGCGAAACGGTGACTGCGAGGCACTTTCGGTCCCGCACTTGGGTGTTTCTCCGGTATTTCTCTCTTGCGACAGCCTGTCGTCTGAGCGGGTTTTGCCAGCTCGTCAAGGAAATTACGAAGATATTATCCTTCCAAGTGACGAGTATTGACCTGCGCCGTCGTTTTGCATCAACTTTGTTGGCTACCGCCATATTATGTGAAAAGCTGCAAATATGGCTGGAGGATCGGTCCCGCAAGAAACGGTGGTAAGCTTCTGCTGTTGACATGCCACATTGGTACATCAATGCAGTTGGCAACTACAACGTACTTCGAAGTAGTATTTTGTTCAGGGAGATTAGTTTGCGAATGTACTTCAGTCGTTTCTGGTATCCAGTCAGACTACGCGTCGGTAAGACTGCCCATTCTATTTGTCCCCAATAGAAGAGGAAACTACTTCTTTTTTGCGGTATTTGTACGATCACTAAGTGGAGCCCGGCCAACAAAACACCGCCGTAAGTGGGCCCACCACCGCGACAGCATTCTTCAACTAAAAAAATAGTTCAGACAGTCAGCTCCCGAACTCGGTGCGCAGTATCTGTTCGAGCTCCAGCCACTAGCTGTCTATCGTATCGAAGTTTTCGAGCGAAAATGCAAGGCACCCCAGACTTGCGACTGGGTTAAGCCAGTACGCCGAGAGTAAAGACTACGAAGAGCAGTGCAGACGCCTGGTAAGTATGCACTGGGTTGTTGTGAGCCACGAGGAGTTGTTCGGAGTTGAAATCCAACGTGCAGCATACTGAAGGCGACACGAATGGAACAAACCGTGGCTCCGGATCTTTGATGTGTATCGTCCAGACCGAAAACTGGCGCGAATGCTGTGGTCTGTATCAAAACTTCATCGTTTCGCACCTGGCGAGCGCTCGTAAAACTCCTTTTTAGTCTTGGTGTGTCAAATCCTGAAGTTAATCATGCCTTAATCATTCTAGTACGTTATACTTGAATATACTATGGTAGTCCTGATGAGCCAGGGGGCCTTGAAGCAGGTAAAGATGATGCAAACTGAGCCGGGAGCGGCCGAAGAAGAGTCATTTCTGAAGTTGAAGCTGTTTGATGTGTGGTTGCAGGTTGCTCCGCGGAGCGGAGCAGATCGCAAGCGCATTGACATCAGCTGGACGACTCTAACGCATGCAACGCGCACTCATTGTGGCTGCCAAGCTACAGTACCAGACGCACTGGCGATGCAGAGATTTGGGGAACTTCCTGTCAGCTCTACCATGCCTTCGAAGCCTTTCCCGACGGTACTGTAGTTGAAGCTTTGAACGACTAGAACGTATCCTCCACAACCGCAGCGATAGACGCTCACTTCCGAATTTGCTCGCTACGCCAGAAGCACAGTCTCCAATGGCGCCGCACGAGTCTCCACGCAGTGCATTTGGCGTCGTCCAGACGCCGCCGCTCACTGTTCACGACGAGGAAATCCACGCGAGGTCGCTGCGTCCGACGTGGATCGTGTACTCGTCCGTGGGTATCGCCATGCTTGAGGCTTTCCACTACGGATGGTCCAACTCGCAAGTCAACCTCAGCACCTTCAGCAACACGGACGACTGCAACGCCAGACCCGTCGAGGAAGGCACGTGCCTCATGTTCCCGGGCCACACCAAGACGACGTGGACGCTGCTGGTGAATGCATGGATCGTGGGCGGCATGTTCGGCAGTCTGCTGTCGGGCTTCCCGTCCAACAAGTGGGGGCGTCGCACCACGCTGCGCTTCAACGCGATCATCATGGTGATTGGCTCGGTCATCCAAGTAGTGGCCAACAACCCGACGTGGTTCGCGGTGGGTCGCTTCGTGACGGGCGTGGCGAACGGCGTGGCCATGGCAGTGGTCAACACGTTCCTGAACGAGATCTCGACGCCGCACAACCGCCACGCGCTGGGCACGAACACGCACTTGGCTGCGACGCTGGGAATCTTCGGCGTGGCGACGACGTTCTGGTACTGGAACACGACGTCTGGTTTCCGCTGGATCGCGGGGATGCCGATCGTGTT
>JAABLK010001036.1:0-12012 GCA_012295415.1 Phytophthora chlamydospora | reverse complement strand
TGGGGCCGGCAGCGGCCGAGACGCGGCGCGAGACCGCGCCCGTGGACGCGCGCTCTGAGACTGTGCTCTTGCTGGGCACCGACACGCGTGAGGACGGGTGCCTCAGCACGGACGAGCGTGCGTTGAGCTGCGAGGACGACACGGGACCGAGAGTCGTGCGCCGCATCGTGGAGGAAGCGCCGGGTCTGAACGAAGAGTGATGGTGGATTTGAAATTCAAATTTTTGCAATAGTGGAGTGGACCACATTTAATTGATTGTTCTTGTCACCGTTGATTTTTCGTTCTTGTACACTCGTCCGAGCCGAATGAGCACCTTCACCGGTGGGGCGACCTCGGCATTTCGTAGTCATCCCCGAACGCATTTTTTGTGTTCCTCAAGAGCACCCACCGAAACGTGGCGATCTTGGGTCAGCGAATGGCGAGACGGTCACCACGTCCCCCGCCCATGCCGTTGTGTGGTTTGCCTGTTGTCATGCCCTCAAATGCCCATTTCGGACTTGAGGAGAAACATTAGACCTTTAGTGCAGCTTGAGTTGGGCTGTTCACATAGCTGACCGGTCTCTTCTGGAGATGCAGCTGTTTGTTGGGCACGTCCCAGTGAAACAGGTGCTGTGGCTGCCCCCTCAGATCGAAGCTAACGCGACCAGAACGTCTTGCAGTGCGATGCAAAAGCGTGAACTGCTGAAGTATTACGGGTGCGAGCGCTCTTGGGGTGGCATCAATGTAGTTGTGATCATCATGGGAACGACGGAGTTCGTTGAGAAGGTGAATGCAGCAGTTCCTGTGGCTGTCGAGAGCGAGTTGCAGTTTCGGTGGAGAAGGGCTCAGTAAAGGAGCTCGGGGAAGCGATCGATCGCACCAAAGTGCACCGACGGAACATCCGTTATGTGGTCGCTTTATGAACTCTTTGCAGCGACATTGGGTCCGGCTCCGAGGGCTGGTCGCCCTGCCACTGGCAGTGCCAGCTCTTTGCCGGTGTTGAAATGGTCGGCATCACGCCATTTCGGCCAATTTGAATCTAGCGACCAAGTTCGTTAACGGTAACGCGCACTTTCAAGTTGAGCGTTTCAACAGCCATTGAGCTATAATACCGGTAGGTCTGGATGCTCACGACAACCTCGAGAACACCATGTGCATGGTTCTCGCCGGCCATCGTCCCGAGGATTATTTAGACAGATCATGCACACGCTCTTCCCAACATCTGCAGTGGTAGGGACGGAGCGCGCAATGCTGCGTCAGGCAACATGCACTTTCGTAAACCCCGATGGGGTCGCATCGCGCGGGGCTCTTGTAGTCACGCGAACTGCCTCTACTCGTGAGGCCGAGACCGATTAGCCGATCATAGCTCTATCCGCGCGCTTTGCGCCGACTCGTTCTCGCTGGTGCGACTAATTTCCACACGTGGATCATCATGGCGACCGCGCCAACTACGCCGACGCCGGTTAGCGCACTTCGCGGGGAACCGGAGATCGACGACGCAGAGGACGACGGCTCCGGCTCACTTACCGTGGACATGAGCTTCCTCTCGAACGTGACCGCCTTCGTCGACGGCAGTGGCGTGGGCCATGTCAAGGTGAACGACAGCATGGACTGGTCCGACATCCTGCCCAACGACACAACCGTGCACATAGTCTACGAAGGCTCCGGCTCCAGCGAGGAGATTCTCCTCATTCCCGTGAACGAGAGCGCGTCGGCGTCAACAGGTTCATCGTCCAGTGGATCATCAGGCAGCGGGTCGGGCAACAGCACCGAAAACCCGGTCAACACTCTCCCGACAGGCTCCAGCGACAGCAGCTCCGCGGCCAGTGACGGGGTGATCGGCACGGGGTCCACCCCGACGACTCTCGTGGTTGTCGCCTCGATTCTTGCGGTTATCGCAATCCTGGCGATGCTTGCCGTGGTCTTGTATGGTCGAAGGAATCGACGACGGGCTTTTTCTGAGGATCCGAGCAACCCGGATGAGCCTTTCATGGTGGGGTCGCTGCCCCACCAGCCAGCGCCGCAGCTGAGTATTCTCGACACGGACATCACGCCGGACCTGTGGGTTGAGGGCCAGTACCAGTACTCGCCCAACATGAGCGGGCTGCAGAATTCCCTCAACGGCACCGCGATCCTCTCAGACAACAACACGACCCCGTCACACCATCGCCTCACCGTGGATGCCTACCCGTTCAGCGCCAACACTCGGCGAGGGAATCGTCCAGATCGTCCGGGCCACGACGCCCTAGACGATATCTCGGAGCGGAATCGCCGGCGTACGGGTACCAAGCCCGTCGTGCTTTACGACATATCGGCGATAGAGGAGCGCAAGACCAACTCCAGCAGTGCGCACCGTCAGTCTCGGCCGCCGCAGCGCCAGTCTCAGCCGCGACAGTCGCAGCGTCAGTCACAGCGGCCGCCGCAGCAGAATCCCCAGCCCATGAGCCGGCGCGACAAGTACGCGGCGCGGCGAGATCGATAACTCGCCAGTTGTCCGTCCAAACTTATTAAACAATAGCAATGAAGCACCTCTTGTCCGGCGAGTTGCCCTCAATTTCAAAACTGCTGCAACTTCAAAACTCAACTTTAGTGAAGCCATGTCGTCTGGACCAATCAGCGTCCCGATAGTGTACCCAAATATCGGTACAATAAACATCACTGGAGGCGCGCGCATCAATCACTTGCTGACAAGTAAAAGTAACTTACCTTCCTCTTCTCTTGACGGACATGGCTCGGGGCGGCGCGCAGTACTCGGTGGCGGAGTTGGTGGCCAAGGCGGAGGCGCTGGTGGACCAGTGCCAGCCAGAGCTGGCCGTGCAGTTCTACGAGAAGGCGCTGCTGCAGGAGCCGGCGAACGCTTCGCTGCTGGACTCGGTGGGCGAGCTCAGCACGGAGCTGGACAACCCGGAGCGCGCACTGGCCGCCTTCCAGCAGAGTGTGGCCCTGGCACCGACCCAGAACGCGTCCAAGTATTTCTACCTGTCACAGCTGGTCGCGGGCGAGCAGGCCGAGCAGTACTCGACGCAGGGCATTCAGCTACTTCAGCAGCAACTGCAGCAGCACGTGGACCCCTCCACGCCCGCGGCGCTCACCATCAAGAAACAGATCTGTGACGCCCTGTGCTCACTTGGCGAGCTCTACATGACGGACTTGTGCGACCACGAGGAGGCCGAGACTCGCTGCGAGAAGTACTTCCAGGAAGCCTTGAAGTTCGACGTGGGGCTGCCCGAGCCCACGCAAGCGCTGGCGAATCTGCGTCTCGTGCAGCAGAACAAAGAGGCGGCTGACGGTCTGCTGGAGGAGACGTATCGGCGTCTAAACGAGAACTGCGATGAGGACAGCCTGCCGTCGCTCGAGTTCCGTACCGCCACGGGCAAGATGCTCATCGAGGTGGAGCGGTACGAGCAGGCCTGCGACGTGCTGGAGGGCGTTATGCAGGAAGACGATGAGAACGCCGAGCTCTGGTTCCTCGTGGGCACGTGCTACCGCGCCATGGACGACCTGCCCAACGCACTCGAGTTCTTCGAGAAGTGCCGCACCATGCTCAACAAGTTCAAGAAGGAGTTGCGCGAAGAGTTCTACCTCCAGGACCAGCTTGACAGCGTCGTCGAAACCATCGCCGAACTCAAGACGTCGATCGCCAACCGCCCGCCTGAGCTCGACGAAGAGAGCGACAGCGACGAGGAAAGCGTCGACGGAGAGACGGTTGGACAGCAGGACGTGGACATGGAGGACTGAGCGGGGCACGGAAGTGCACCATAGATTTCAAAGACAATATATGTTCATATACCCTCCAACACTCGCTACATCTCTGTGCGGTGCGGCGGCAACTGCGGTGGCAGCAGCGGAAGACACACGATCTTCCCATTGCCGACGCCAAACACCGCGTGCATCTCATCCGGCGCGAGTCCTTGAGTCGAGATTGCGCCGTACGTGTCTTGTTCTAGCAGAACACGCTGGTCGCGTAGCGTATGTGCAGTTATGACCAACGCCTGCGAGCTGTTGCTGACCACGACCTTCGAGTAGCGAGCGCAGATGCTCAACGACGTCATGGGGCGGTCACCCAACGACAGCTGAGCAAGCAACGTGCCATTCAAGTGGAATGAATACAACACTGGAACCCCGGTGCCCATGGACTGCAGCACCACGTGACCGACATTGGACAACGCCAGGGAAAGAATCCCCGGCTCGAGGTGGCCGGGCACCTCGTACGAGTGAAGAATCGAGCCGTCCTCCAAGTTGTGCGCCAAGCACTCGTTGGATGCTGAGCCGCTGACACAGACACCCAATTCATCCGATACGCTCACGCAGTTGATCTGTGCGTTGTGGCCAAGCAGCACTTGGTCCGCAGAGTAGTCGTTGGCGTGAACAGGCTTGGAGCTCGCCTTTGACCCTCGGAAGATCTTGAGCGAGTCCAGCAAAGTCGAGTTCATGCTTGCAACTTTCCACACTGAAATAGTCCCATCCATGCAGCCAAGTGCCAGCATCGTGCTCAAGTTGCTGGTGCTCACGCAAGTCACTACGGACTGATGCTGCAGCAGCCGATACAGCAGCGCACCGTCCGTTGTGGAGTGGAAACGAGCTGAGAAGTCATGGTGACCCACGGTGCAAACCACCAGGCCTCCGTTGAGAAACGCGACTACGTTGGAGGCAGTTTGTTCACTAGATAGTAAGCGCTTCTCGCCAAACACCTTTCGACTCTTGCGGTCTTGAAGCTCAATGAATTCACTGGACTGCTCTCCACCAGAGCTCGAACTTGAGGCCGCTCCTTTCGACTTGGTAGAGCGCTGGTGGTGCGGCTTGGACAGATTGGTTCCAAATCGATGAGAAGATAGCATTCCGTTGCTGTCCACGCAAATGAGTAACGATGTGGTTGGGATCAATCTGACGAGCACAATCGGAGCTTCGTGAGGAACGTTCAACACCGTGCCATTTTCATCACCTGACGGTGATAACCCAGACGCTGGTTGCCCTGCGATCAGCGAACGCCGCTGGGGGTGAGGCTCGCGGAGTACTTGGGTAGGCGTTTGCCCAAAATGTGCGATCTGAGACTGCATCGAAGACTTGACGACTGGGTCCGTGATGGAGTCGACATCGACCATGCCTTCGTAAGTTAGGTAAAAGAACACGTTGTTGGCCTCCACAGCAGCAGCCCCGCGCTGTTTGCAACCAAATACCAAATCGATCCAGTGGTGAATATTGGCCGATACGTAGTCACTTTCCAAGGCCTGTTGTCAACAACGAGGTACATTTTCAAAAGCAATTAGAACTGAAAGATAGATCCATCGCGAAGCCATAAAGCCACTTACCACAAGATTTTTCAACACAAAGTCCTCCGGTGAGCGTGCCCAAGGAGGAAGAACAACGTCATTGACATCCGCTCCGTTTTGTCGGGTCCCTAGCTCCAGCCCGTTGCAGTTTACCAAGAACTCCGGCAGGTAGAACCACTCAGGGGTCAACTCTTTCAAGTCCGTGTAGTCCATAAGACAGTTATGCCAAGTTTCGGCAATCGAGTGAAACAAGCGATCTGCGTGGTCAAACTTCCCTCCTTGAATGCTCAGTGCGTAAGACGTAAAGGGCTCCAAGCGAATCAAATAGTAAAGTACGGCTCCGATGTTGGAGTAATGAGTGCCATACCTACATCAGAGCAAACAACCGAGTTAGTCAAGGTTGATTAACTAAAACACACATCTGCAAAACCTTACATGAACTTGGGGATATCAGGATCCTCAAACGCGTTGTATCGGTCCACAAAAAACTTGAGGCGAGTTGGCTCCAGAGCTCCCATTGGCTTCCTCAGGTCTCGGTACGCCCCTCTTCTAGTGAGGTCTAACGTGGCCGACTCATAGTCGGAAATGACCCACGGGAAAACAGGATACTGCGTGAGATCGTTGTACGTACGCCCAGCGATCGTGTTCAGCCACATTAGGTACTCAAACGTGGAGATTTCGTGCTGGACCCAGCGGTTGCTCATCGGCGAGTTGCGAAACAAGCTGCTTGGATGACGCAGTCTTCGCACACTTGGGTCCCGTTTCAGCAGGAGCGGTCTACGAGTCATAAGCGCCTCGTGGAACAGCACGACGTCCTCCATGGCCAAATTGAAGAAATAGTTCTTCCTGGTGGACTGAATAAATATTTCCAGCGCTGTGGGCTTCAGCAAATAGCGTCGTCGATACATGCTTGCAATGTCGTCAATCCTCCATCGGCGACGCTTGAAGAGAAATCGCCACACTTTGTCCACTGGCGCCCCCGGCTTTTTCTCGACAACGATTGCTTCGTGCTCGTCAACCACTCGTTCGGCCACGAACCGAAGAGAAGAATTAGACAGTATCAGTTTTCCCTCGACGACGTGTAAATGCCGCACGAGCTGCGCACTGACCAGCAAGTCAGCCTTAGAATTGCCATTGGCTCGCTTTGAAGCACTTTCGTGGCCTTGTTGTCCTGTCCGAGAATTTGAAGCAGACGGGAAAAGCTCCGGCGGGCCATCGTCATTTTTATCTGCAGCAAGTTTTGTTTCCATCATTTTCAGAGAAGACGGGGTGAGCTCAAAGGACTCAACGTCTTGCTCAACAGGCATCCCGTGGCTTCCTGGCGTGTTGTCGATGTACGTTGATACCTCTTGCATCAGTGCTTGCGCCTCTTCTGATACAGCATCTTTTGTCGTGTAGAGAGAATCGACACCATACTCCACCACATCTTTTGCGTCTTTCACTGACTTCTGGAAGTAATCAGCAACCCCGCCAACCACATTCAAAACAGAAGCCCCCAACGAAAACCCGCTAAGAGGGGACGAAGCTTTTAACGATGCCACAGGTGACAAGGACGATGGAGACGAAGCCGCCACTGCAGACGTTTCAGCTTCTCCAGGTATACCGATCGGTGAGGCAAGGGTGGAAGGTTGTGCTTCAGCGACGGCCTCATCATTGTTAGATGATGCCACTTTTGCGGAGTTACTCTCCTTTTGCTGCGACCCACACGAGACTTGAGAAAGATCATCATCTTCCTGAGCATCGTAGAATTCCATATCATCCACGTCCAGGTCATCATCATCTGATGCATCCCCGTAGGCACTTTCGTATTCTTCTGGGTTGGATAGCGAGCGAATAATTGCTGCTCGCATTTGAGCATCCGCGAGAAAATCATTGTAATCCGACCCAGCATCGCTTCGCCAGCTATGCTCCAAATCAGCTAAGTTCCCCTCAATGGACCCACGGAATCGCCGACTGAGTTTTCTACCGCTCTCTTTGCTTTCTGTGTCGGTAAGGGACGACGCGGGATACTCGCAGCTCAAATTTCGGGCGCGGTACTCCTCAGTCACTCGTTTCAAGCGAAGACGCATGCGGTAGCTATTCTCTCTGGAGTCGATCTTTAGCACAATTCCATCGACGCCATTCCTCCTTTCAGCTTCCACTTGAATGTTATGTTTATGCTCTTGGTCTGGAGTCGCAGAGGCTGGATTATCTTCTCCAAACAATGACGGCGACACAGCTTCGTGGCTTGAGTGAGCGAGGAGTTTGTGCACACTACTCGCGAACTTCTCAGTGCTGTGCTTCAGCTCCACAAGCCGTGACTCGTCTGCCACATCTTGTTCACTAGCACGGGCAGCTTCGGCCGCCTCATCTTCATCAGTAATTTCCTTCCAAAGGGCTTCACATTGTTGAAGCTCATTGCCCAGCACCTCCGCCTGGGAGTCAGCATGCTGCTGAATCTGGTATGGGTTGAAGTCCATAGTGTGGTGTTCGATGATATATATCCATCGACGGATAAAATCATCATTGAGTCGATCGACGTAGCCTTGGAAAACTACTGCATTGCAGCAAACTTGGTGCGTTTCGCGATGAAGCTTCCATAACATGAGCAGTTCTCGGAATTGAGCCAGGTCGCTGAAAAACGCCAAGTCTGTTGAGGACATGATCTGTAACGTTTTCGTAAGTTCCGGTTTTGCGCTGGGGTCACGCAGATGCAACGCCGTGTTAGCAAGCGCCACCATGATTTTGACGAGCAAGCGCACAGTCTCAATGTCCGTTCCTTCCAGGGAGGCCTCTAGAATCGTGAAGCAGGCATCCAGTGTATACAGGTGAACTAGTTCTCTTTCAGGTGCTGAACCATGACCCTGAACCCCACTGAAGAATTTACAAGAATCCGTTATCCCGGATAATGGCAGCGAAAGGGCCATATCTGGCAGAACGGATCCTGATACCGGAGGTGACATCGATGACAATGAGCCCGACAATGGCGACAACGATCCGCTTGAACGTTGAGAAGCCGTCACTACTGGCAACGAAGCGATAACTTTCAGTTGTTCCAGTACGTTTTGAAACTTCTCAACGAGTTCAATGTCGTTCGAGCTACTGGTCTGAGCATGTGTGACGTGCCTAATAGTCGTCTGCAACGCCAAGAAAATCGCTCGTGATCGTGAAGCCACAAGATGCGTGAAAATTGCTGTTTCTTCAGGCGTGGATCCTTCCCCGTAGTCCGCATTTTGAATCAGGTTAGCCATGAGGCCATCCCAGTTGATTCGTTTCAAGTGAGGCAACACCACCTGCCACAGCTCAAAGGCTTTTCGAGTGAGAATGCTTTGTTGGCCTGGCGACAGAATCACATCGTTAACGTGATGAATTTCGTTCACTTTGGCGGCCACCAATGAATACTGAGAAACCATCGCTGCCACTTGAGAGAGGTTCTCCCAAATAATCTCAGACTGAGGCGCCGAGAGCTTCTGTCCGGCTCGACGGACGGCTTGCTCACAGATCACCGCCGTCAAACTGCACAGGTCGGATGGAGTCCGGAAGTGGCAGAAGTAAAACTCCAAGAAATGCATCCACCCATTTTTCACGTTGAGGATGCAGTAGACAACAATGTCAACAATCATCTGGTTGGCAAGTCTGCGCACGAGTTCGCTCCAACGCTGCGGGAAATGCTTGATGACCATATCGATAATTGCGTTCGTCACAGCTTCACTCTGGCTGCGGTTTTGGATAAGGCTGAGCGCAAAATCACAGCCTGACTCATCGCCAGCGTTTGCGATCATTTGAATCGCTTCAATCTTTGAAAATGCGGAAGTAAAATCAGCACTGAGAAGACCACATGCCTCGTTCAGCTCTTCTGACTGCGTAAGACTTCTTTCTCGTGTCAACTCCATTTCGACACTCGTGTTGGCCGCTGCTGCCACAGATGCCCCAAGCGCGAGCGAGCGCAAACGACTCATCCATGGAGGCCATGATCGGATCGCTTCCTTCACACTATCGCCCATGGTCGGAGAAGCTAACTGTAGTCTGATTTCTGTGAGTACGTGAGCTTGGACATCAAAGTTTGCGTTGTGGATAAGACTGATTAAAACCAGCGGAATGAAAGTCATTCGTGCGAAGCTTCCAGTCCGCCCCTCCGCAGATGTCTTTGAATTGCCTTGGTGTGAACGCTTTCGACCAATGACAATATCCAGCAGAAGATCCGCGACGTCACCAGTTAGCGTATGAGCTTGAAATGACGAGTAGAGCATCAACATCTCTTTCTTGTGGAGCAGCACCTTTTCGGATGTGTACATCTCAAAGAGACTAAGTGCAGCCAAGCGGACATTGTAGTTTGTTGACAGCATCGGTCTCCAAAGAACACGGACTGTGCCCTTGGAAAGCTTGAACAGATTTGTAGTCAATTGCAGTTGGCGTGTTGGAAGACCTACGGCAGCTTTCCGGGGTACAGTTGATGCCAAGTTCTGCGCGAGATAGCGCAAAATTTCCTCGATATCGACATTATCATCACGTGTTGCTGCCGTTGCATCACACTGCCGAAAAACATAGGCTACTAGTTGTCTCCATTGGTCAGTCGCTGCGTCCTGTACTGGAGGGAACAGCAAGACGTCAATTAACTTTTGTAGCACTAGCTCACGTAACTGTGCGAGCTGTGTCGCCTCCATTTGGCCAGTCGTGACGTCCTCTTTATCCGAGGAAACTCCAAGCGTGTACACTTGAGAAATCAAGCGGCAGAAAAAGCCGACGTCAACTTGATCCTTGGCATCCAGGGAACGAGAAAACTCGGACAGCGACGCGGCTCGTGACACCACTAGCTTTCCTGCACTACTCGGGGGCGATCCTGCGTCAAGTAAGCGGCCTCGTTCTCGTAAACTCGCCTTCTGAAGAATCTGCAAATACTTCGGAAGCACCTCGCCCAGCAGCCTCACTTGAGTATCGAACGGTGAGAGGAACCAACTCGTGTTGAAGAAGAGCAGGCGGTAGATATACTCCACGATCTCTTCATCGCTTTCCAAAAAGTCTGTCATGGCTTCCAAGATTGAAACCACGCCATCCAATAGAGAGACCGACAAGTAGCTAGGCGAAATCGATTGCAGGATGAATTCCACCACTTTCACGCCCTGCAGCCGAACGAAATGCGACCGACACACGGTGCTGTGCCGCAATCCCGTGCCAACAAAAGCCAGAAGATCGGAAATTTCCCCCATTCCAAACTCGTGCACCGGGTGAAAGTCCGCCATTTCCGGAATTTGGTCCAGTAAAAGCAATAAAAAGCAAGCGCATCCACCCACAGAATCCAGAGCGTGGACAAAACTTTGAGTGACAAACGCGCTCGTTCCAGGTCCCATCGAGCCGTGGCAGTCATTGCCACTAACATCGTAGCAAATGCGCTGCTTCAAGTCACAATTTCGAGCATCATAGCAAAAGCAAAGCTTTGACTTGTCTGTCAGTCCCGCGTTTTCAGCCGCAACCGAGTTCAGATCATTCTTCCAGTGGGTAAGCCAATGCAGGCGTTGCACCTCTGCCTCGGACAACGCCACGCCGAAAAGTGTGGGGCTCCATATTTTCCCGTTCATTCCGTCCGCCAGAGGCTCGATGCCAATGCTATTCTGTCCACCCACCATCATGAGAGGGTCCGGGTAGGCTAAGTTCCCGTTGAACACGCTCTTCCCGTCCACATACACGGTCAGCTTGTCTTTGAACACCATCTTCTTCGCGTGCACAATACACAAGTGCACCCAGTCTCTCTCCATCTTGTCAATGTAGTCTGCAAACGGCACTTCAGCTTGCTGCACGACTCCTTGGCCAGCAAACATCTTGACCACCAGCGACTTCTCTTCCAGCACAGCCGACACCCCTTGTCCATTCTGTCCACGGAAGCTGTAGAGCGCCACCAAAGGTGCAGTAGCATCCAGATGCACCCCGAAGCTGCAGCTATAACCCCTCTTGGAGAACAACTGCTGGTCTGCCGGCACAACGAGCCCGGCGTTGGCGCCTCTCATGGTGAAGATGGCTCGCGGCAGAGTGTCCATCTCCACCAGCTCCTTCTGCATCTGCAGCACCCAACGGCGCGCCGGCGGCCGGCCGAGTCTCAAGAAGTCAAATAGCGCCACCACGTCGATGGCGCTCATTGACTGCAGGCACAGGTCTCGTGTCATGTGCACGAGCGTCTGCACGGCCTCGTCATCCGCCGGATCTTGGCTGCTCAGCGCTGAGAGCGCGCGTAGCAACGCTTTAAGTACGACATTGCCTCTCTTGACATTGGAGGACGCTTTAGGATCTGTGGGTGTCTCCAGGAAGGCTTGTGCGTCGTGGAAATGTACAGAACAGGCCGCAAACACGCGGCGCAGCACTTGGAGCGTATCGCGCCGCGCCTCCGCCGCCTCGCACTGGCCCAGCACGTCCAATAGCAGCAATACCGGGTCCTTTAGACGCGAAGCGGGCTCCGAGCCGTCCGCCACCGCGCGTAGCATGCGGCGCTGGGCCTCCTCGGTGTCGCGCAGCAGTTCCTCCATGGCCGGCAGGATGACGTCTGTCGCACGTTGCGAGCCGAATCCGCGACGACTCCGGAAATAGGCAGAGAAAGGGGGCTCGGCTTCAACCAGCAAAAGGAAAACTTGTGTCCGCGCGCTCCGGTTGGCCATCCTTCGAAGACGAAGAGCGAATTGAAGCCTCGACCATGGCCAGCCGCAGGTCAAACCCACCTGCTTCGACTTTAAGGGCCGCGCCGAGCTCATGCGGATGCTTCTCCACTATGGAGGCGTGGCATTTACGGATGAGCGAC
>JAABLK010001035.1:0-12014 GCA_012295415.1 Phytophthora chlamydospora | reverse complement strand
GTATACTTGAGCAAGGCTGCGGTGGTGCGTTAAGTAGCACCTTGGCGACCCTCCGCGCACCTTACCACTCCGTACAAGTTTATTTTTATTCATTTCTATTCCTGGAGTGCCTGTTGGCTTCTCCACCCTTTACTTAACGCGGGGAAATTTCATGTTAAGTACGATAAACGACATGGGTACGCATGTAGAATTCATCAAGGCAAACCGAGTCTACGTTTGAGCTTTCAGACTTTTGAAGGGTCGTCCCATGCGAGTTTTTATATACGATGGCGCTTTACAAACGCCAAGTGATGCAAAAGTAGCCATCCATTTAAAACATTTGAACCCACTTCGAGATTTCTGAAAAACAGGCCGGGAACGGTTTAAAACGTGTTTAAGACACTCCAATTTTCACATATATCAGATGGATGCCCTTTAGAAACGCTTTCGGCAGCGTATACTCTCTCAGCCCAGAGGCTGAGAGAATACTTCAAGATTAAGAAATTGAAGTCAACGTCACTTCATTATTTGCCCGCTCCTTTGTGAATATGCCGTCCATTGCTGCCACGACTGCCTGGCTAGCTAGTTACATTCGAGGATCCTTCAGCACCTCAGAGTCGTGCTTGTTGTGATGTTATCTTTGCCTATATGGACGAGGCGATGCAGATATGTTTCAAGTCGATCCACAGAGAAGTGGCGAAGGAGTTTCGTCTTCCATATTGAGAAACTTTCGTCGTCGAATCTGGTCTGCCGTATGCTAATGCCAGTTCTGCCTTGGTTTGCCCACACTTTAAATCGATTCGAGTTGCAGACCCAGCCAAGTACTACTGGTGAGGCGATGAAGACGTCTTTCGTTGGACTCCTCTTGACTGGTGCAGGATGTGCGGTCTTCTCTCCTGGTGCTGAAGCCGTGCCGATGTATGTGTCTCGGATCCCGAACGGAGAAAACGTGCCCGGCATCAAAGCGCTCGGACACGAAGACACAACTGGCGAAGAGTCAATTCGGAACGTCTTTGGCGTCGCTTTCGAAGCGTCTGACATGGAATGGACGAAGGAACTGTGTGAGGCAGACTCGGACGAAGACGGACAGACCAATGGCCAAGAGCTGGGAGATCCGTGCTGCATCTGGGCTGAGGGCGGCACGCCGCAGTGGAGCGATGGCGTTTCCCACCCGGGTGATGATTCGATGAAATCGGACGACACACGATGGAAAACGCTCGACTGTGCAGTCGTCGAAGCTGAGGCTGAAGCCGAGGCCGAAGCTGAAGCAGACGCGGAGGCTAGCAAGAACAGCCCGGACGGTGATGAAGACAGTGAGGTTGACATCTCAATGGGCGATGGAGAGTCGTCCGATACATCGAACGCCCTCAAAATCGTCTCGACAATGCTAATTGCAGCCATCCCAGCGGCATTGCAGATGGTGTGGTAAGACCCCAGACGGCGTGCAGTGCTCGAAAAATAGACGAATTACAGCATTCGTGTCGATGTTCGTTCTGGTAGCTTCTCTAAAAACGACCGACCGCTTGAAGCTGATCTCCGAGAACGAGCTCCAATGATCATATTGAGATGCTTGGTGAGTGCTGCATCGTCCCATGGCTATTTAGAGGCAATCGAAGACAGCGGGAACTTGAGAAAAGTGCAAGCGCTCGAGTGCACAGAATCTTACGGTCTTCCATCACTCTTCAACATCCTCGCTTCAGCACCCATCCAACTCCACGCACGATGCCGACAACTTCAAGCGTCTCCGTCGCAGCCTTAACGACCGCACTGCTATCGTCCTATGTCGTCGCCATGCCGAACTTTGTGTGGCATGTGCCGAATGGTGCCAACCTCCCCGGTTCACCAGCAATCGGCCATGACATGTCCGACTTTCCTCACCGCAACGCATTCGGCCAAGATTTCGAAGACGCAGGCCTTGAATGGACCAAGGAGTTGTGTGAGCTTGACTCCGACATGGACGGCCAGACCAACGGTTTAGAGCTCGGAGACCCGTGCTGCGAGTGGACCATTGGTAGCTCTCCCGTCTGGACCACCGGGATCTCCCACCCCGGAGATGCCACGAAAACCTCCGATCCGTCCCGTTTGGCTGCCATTAGCTGCTTTACCTCAAGTTCCGAGTCAGAATCCGACAGTAGTGAAAACGACGACAACAAGTATCAATACATCTAGCTGTGCAAAGCGCTCATTCCCTAGCCAAACATCAAACGTGATTGGTCAAACTATCAGCAAACCTCGTCCACACAATACAAAAAAGCGCTTACTGCACCGTACAAATGCAGTCGTTTTCAGTGATGCTCCTCCCTCTTCTGTTGGCGACGGTGACTGCGTATCCGGACTTCGCGTCGAGGATTCCTAACGGGAATAACGTTCCCGGAGCTCCTGAACTCGGCCATGTAGTCGAAGACTGGCCTGAGCGCAACGCTTTCGGACAGGAGTTCGACGACGCCGGACGCGGCTGGACGGTGGAATTCTGCCAAGCAGATTCGGATGGAGACGGCCAAACCAATGGACAAGAGCTGGGAGATCCGTGTTGCCAATGGGACGAGATGGCTGGAGATCCCCCGCTGTGGAGCGATGGGCTTTCGCATCCTGGAGATCTGGACAAAATATCCGATGCATCGCGTTGGGAGAATCTGGACTGCGGTGGAGACGCCAAGACGGAACTTTAGGATAGTGGAGTCAGTACAAAAGAACTTGATCGATAACTTGCGAATTTCATACGGAAACCGTAGTATGTAAGAAGGTTCGTAATTCTTCGTTAACGAGTTGCAGCCAAACCGTCTGCCAGTGTCCATTCTGTAGGAGCACGGTTCCGCGTGTGGCCTCATTTACGTCCGGCGTCGCTTGAATGTGCTTTGCCGACTAGAATTGGAGAATTATCACGAGCAATACGGCAGATAGTCGAGCAGACCAGCACGGGCACGGGCCTCCACATCAGCAATGGCAGCTTGAGCTGCTGGTGCAGGTGGTGCAGGTGGTGCAGGTGGAGCACGCCGACGAGCCCGCGGTGGTGATCCAGGTCGATAAAATACTCGACGCAGAACAGGAGGGTCTGCGAAGGCGAAGATTCTGGAAATCACGTGCCGGTCAAGCTCACCCCTCAACTGCGACGGCTTGGCCGCTCTTTTCATCGGTGGTTCATTCGGTCCACTTCGAGCTGACAGCGCGCTCAGGAACGCCAATTTGCACTCGATCGGGAGTGGTTTCAGGCGCCGATGGATTGGCTCGAGATGATGGTTTCTGAATGCTTCCAAGAAAGTCATGTGGGGCATTTTCACAGCAAGATATTCCAGGGTCATGTTCGATTTTAACATATCCACCAGTGGCTCCACGTAGGATTTGAATGGGCGAGGGGCTGCACCCGAAAGGAGATCATCAACAGGAATCAGTCGCGACATGAGTGAGACTTGCAGTCGACGAGCGCATTTGGTGAATGGATGGGTGGAGTCGCTCAAGTCTCTTCCGACCTCGGAGACGTCCAGGCCCTTGATTCTTAGCTCCGGAACTTGTTGTCGGGTTGCCCGGTATTCGCTCAAATCCAGTGTCACCTTTATATAATCTCGATCGAGCAGTTGAGTTTTCAAATTGGGACACATACTAATGACCACATTCTCGTTGAGGTGAGCTCTCTGAAAGCCATGTGGTATCTTCAATGCGAGGAATTTCAGAGAAGCTCCGATTGCCGCGAAGAAAGAATAGACACCGTCCACACTTCTTGAAGCATCAGTGTCGAATATGATTGTCAGTGCTGTCTAGTCCCGAGGACGTGCTTCAACCACATCACTTTGCAGGAATATCAAATCCTCACGCTGTACTTGGCACCGCCCGAAACCTGGAAGGAGAGCGTTTACCCACTCGCTCGTCTCATCGTCGCTAAAGGTTCGACATTCTCCGATGGTCCACGGAAATGAGAGTGCTTCTAGGTCCAAGTTGGGTTGGCCGTGGTCGTCAAATTGCCAACGGATAGGAGCCGATGCCTTCAAGGTAGCATCTCGTTCAGGAACAGCGCCACGAGGACTGCTGAATAAATCTTCTTCGGGGTGATCTGACGCCAAAACAGCAGCAAATGCCTCCATATCCGCTCTACTCATTCTTGCAATACGTGTTAAGAGAAATGGATTCCACAGACGAAAATGTGCGAGCACGTATGGAAAAAAAGACCGTAGGCAAGCCACTTCCAACAACGTGTGGGTCTTTCCTCAAAATTGATTTGACGTGTCTTGGTTGTCTTCATCACACATCGCCTCGTAGTCGCAAACTCTCATAGCATCATCGTCATCATCAATATTTACTGTAACGGCTCCCAACTGGAGTGGCGGCTCTGGGCATTGGCGTGATGGATCGTACTGGGGAAAATACCTCGTGCTTGCACGTTCAATCGGGCGGGTCGTACTGCTGAACACGCTCCTCACAAACTGTGCGTACGCTAGCTTTGCTGCTCGTGCATCAAAGGTGATAAGGTTGTCTTCTAGAGCCGGGTACAGCGCTATCTGAGAGAACCACACGTTGTCCTTTACCAAATCCTCGACCATTCCCGCGACGTCAGAGGTAATATTGAAGCAATCCAGGTCTTTAATCATAGGCCCCAACACGAAAACACAGCGTAGAGCCCCGGGAGGCACGTTTTGCCTTTGAGTATCTGTGTCATAGCGCGCCCACTGCTGCTGGACCACTCTCTCCGCCCTAGCGACGCTCTTCAAGTTCTTTATGGCGTCTTCATCCGTTGCTCTCCTCTGACTAACATCTAAACGCACCGGAATTTCAATGCTTACGCCCGGCTTGTCAGCAGACAGGTTGCAATCCAGAGCAGCTATGCTCTCCAGTACAGCAGGATACTCGTCACTAACTTCTTCGAGCTGCGAAACGCCAAAGAAATTCACCACATCCTGATTCAACATTTCATAAATCCTTTTCGTCGATCATTGATGGCTCGACCTTGCTCTCGAACTCTTCGCTCCCTTCATAATATCTGGTCAAGACGTACTTCCACGCAGCATGGTCTGCATGCAACACAGCATTCCTCTCGTCGACTACTCTTACCACTGACCTGCAAGTCGAGTGGTTAAACTTCGAGTGCGACACCATGCCTCAAGCTCCTGGTCATTAGGACAACAGGGCGGACAGAACATGACTTCCCACACCGGACTTGGCCCATCGCTTCCTTTCAAATGACAGAAACTCCTCTGCAGTAGTGACAGGAACCGACATGGAGCCTGGTGATAGCGACGCGATTCGCTGAGCAGTCCCGACGCCTGCGCTCTGGCGCTTTCGAGACGTGGATTAAAGAGGGGACATTTTACTGAAAGATTTGGTGTCCACCAAGCACGTGCAGCTTCTCGCCATTCGCAATGTCGTGCTACAGTTCTTGACGAGTTTTCCTGCACCAAGAGCGAACTGTGGCTGGCCACCACTTCCTGCTGGAAATGGGCGGGGCGTGGAATGCCGTTGCAGTGGCCTCGTTGCTGGACAAAGGAATGGTCCAAACGTGTGGCAAGACACTGATGCTCGCTGAAATCTGCTGGATCCGTAGCGTGGCTCCAGCTGTACGAGCGCTGGCAAACAATGCACCCGTCAAGGTGGCGTCAGTGTTGCACAACAACATTTCGTCCGCAGCGGAGGATTATTTCCTCTAGGATGAAACCCATCGATGCGTCTTCTGCTGAGCGGACGAGTGGGAAGTCGACCAGAGCAAGGAAATCTAGCGCTTTGTTCCTGGCAGGCCCGAGCTTCACGGACTTCTACATCCTAAATGTCTACTCGTAGGAGTATCTCCTTGCATCTGATGTCGCTGGATCGGATACTTCCGAAGGTTTCAGCGAGAGGAGAGTGTTTACTTGGCGTGGAGGCGAGCTACCAGGAGAGGGAGGGCTGTGGCGCTCAATCCCGGTGGACGAGGCTTTCGCAGTCCACACTGTGTCACAAGACACGTATCTCTTCTCTCCTCCTGCTGCAGGATCTAAAAGCTGCGTGGCGTGTTGACGGCGATACAAACGCTTGGGGTCGAGCGGAAGTGTTGAGAGCGGAGACTGCAAATATATTCAAGTTGGAGTGAAAAGATAGTGCAGAAAATCTTCCTCGGCTGCATTGTCTGCTCATTGCAGACTGGAATGAATATTTCGTTCAATGTTGGCACGAGCTCGTTTGCAGCAACCTTGAAACAGCAAGCCTCACTCCTCCTGGATGACATCGCTACAAACCGATCTGCGCTGAGCTTGTTGCAACACAACAGCGCCGGCACCTCGGTTTGTATGTAGCGCGCTCGCTCTGTTTGCGTCCGCCGAAAACAGCGTCTGGTCCAAGTCGCCACCAAAATGCGGAAATGAAAGTGCCAAAACAGACCATGCAGTCCGTTGCAGGCCCACGGTCTGCCGCGGCAGCTGCCAGCGACTTTCAATCTTGTTGGCTCAGATTCTTCGACTCACCTAGATAGGCATTGGATCGGGTTCCTCCCAGTTATTGCGAGGGGAGTCGCGCACATACACCTTTCGAAGAATAGGTGGAGCTGCGAAAGTGAAGATCTTGGATAAGACATGCTGGTCGAGCTGAGGGAGAGGACGCACAGCATGCGACGATCGAGTAACTCGTCTCGTCCGCTTCTTGCTGGTTTCTGCAAGCTTTTCTCGGGCCGGAAAAACGCTCAGGAATGCGGACTTGGTATCTGTATTCAGCTTGAGTGACCGCTTGATCGGCTTCAGATGATGCTGCCGGAAGTCGTCGAGGTAGAGGAAATGTCCGAATGGTACAACAATATCGAGGTACTCTAGGGACTGATTCACGTCCAGCATTTCGAGCAGCGATCGCAACCCAGCTTGCGAAGCGGGACGGTTGTTGTGGTCTGCAAGGATTAGCCCCCACGGAGTCCACTCGTCGATGAGAAAGACGCGCAACCGGCGCACACATCTTGCAAGGGGACTATTCGGGATACTCAAATCACGTGCCAGCGCACAGATATTATCCCATTCGAAAGGGAGCTCTGGCAAAGGCTGGTTTCTTGCATGGTAATCACTGAAGTCGAAGCGGATGTCCATCATTTCTCCACCACAGAGCGACAACTCCACGAGATTGGGGCAGCATCGGAGTAATGCAGTCCCATCCAAATCGATGTGGGACGTATCGAGAGTCAGAGTTTTCAGCGAAGGCCCAACCGTTCGAAGAAAATTCATCAAGCCATCCGAGACTGACGGATCAACCTTGTCAAACCCGAGCCGAAGTTCCGTCACCCCATGCGAGTTAGCCGCTACATTAGCAGTACCATCGTCAAATGCCAAATCATCACGCCGCACGTAGCAACGCCCATAGCCTGGAACTAGCACACTCACCCACTCGCTCACTCCGTCGTCACTGAAAGACCTCACTGATTTCACACTGAACGGAGAAGTCAGAACCCGGGAACCTCTCCGAGGCTGGCCGCGCTTGTTTAGCTCCCAGAAAAGCGGCGCATCTTCCTTTAAAGTTGCATCCCTCGGTTCAACTTGGCCGCGCGGATAGTCGAAAAGCTCTTCTTCAGGGCGATCCGATGCTAAGATGGCCGAAAAGGCTTCGATATCCGCCGTACTCATGGTGCGCGTTGAAATCAGAGCAAGAGACTCCACCGAAGACGTCGAACGGGCTCGTTCAGAAAAGAGCGAGTAAGCTAGCCACTTCCACCAATGCACACTAGTTCCATCGTACGGGTCCACCTCCAACTGCATCGAAAGCTTTTTCGCTGTCTGGCTAACAACAATCCCGGAGCAAAGCGACTCAAAGTGACGAGGCCCCATCAAACTCGTACACTCCAAGTGAATTGTTCCTAACTGCAGTGGGGCTGACGCAGGACTGTATTGCTCCACATCTATCCATTGACCTGCACTTGATTCGGGAAGACGACGAGTACTGTCAAAGATTGCTGCCATCAGCCGGCTAAAGACCATTCTCCCCTTCTGTTCATCATTCTCGAGTTGTCGACCGATAAACGTCCACAAATTCAACTGCGAGAACCGTGCATTCTCTTGTATCATCGTTTCCATGGTCTGCATTACCTCTTCCGATATGTTTGTGTCGTGAAAATCAGCGATCATCGGGCCAAGAACAAGAGTGCATCTCAAGCCACCGGGTTGCACCTCCTTCTGTGTCGCACTCTGCTCGTAGACGTCCCATTCTTCCTTGATAATCTTTTCAGCAGCCCTGACATTCTGCAGCGGCTCTAAAATATCATCCAGCATGCCATACGACGTGAAATCCATTACGCGAAAGCCCACTTGGACCTGGATCTTGAGGTCAATACCAGGTTCTCCCGGCTTCATTTTCTTGCTCAACGCCGCGATCCTCTTCAACGCCCTCACGTAAGCTCGGCTCGGGCTTTCACGCTGGTGAACGCCACACAACCGCACGAGATCGTCTTTGAGAGTCTTGGCATATTCCTGATACTCCTCTTCCACATTGGTCTCAATCAAGAAAAGCAGAAACCGGGCCGGAATTTCTTCCTCGAACATTTCTTCACCTTCCTTCCCAAGGAACACACCGCAGTGCATCTTGAGTAGATATCTCCAACCTTCTTGGTCCACATGGGCCACTGCAGCTAAGAGAGACAGCGCCTCGCGGACTTTTACAAAAGCGGCCACGAATTTCTCGTTATTAGAATAGAGAGGCCTCGGCTCCTCCCAAAACATCTGCCAAGTCTCCCCGCGCGTGGGCAGATTCACCTCCAGTACACGCTTGGGCACGTCCCAGACTTCCTCCTCGCGCTCGGCCCACACATAAGCCATCCTGCCGTGCAGCACATTGCACCAGGGCGACAGGAAGCCCCAGCGCTGCTTCAGAACCGCTGCCATCGCTACTTTTGAGCTCTTTTTGATGACTGGCTGAAATTATGCAGCCACGAGATGAAGTTTAGAGCAAGCACGGTACTACATGTGACGAAGAAGCTATCGCGAGATCAGCGACCATGACGAAAACCACTCGGGCAGCAAGCCCAAAACCGCCTTCTCAGTTGTATCACCATCTTCCAATACTATGAAATGCGCTACGATGCACTTCTGGTAGCTGCTCTATTGCACTACCATGCAATTGCCTGGTGTCGGGGAATACACAGTGGACCGAAAAGTAGTGCCAACATCACCGCAACGCCTGTGGCACCACCGCGCCAAACTCGTCCAGCACAGCGTGGGCAACCACAGCTTGACGGATATCCTCCCGACCCTGTCAATTGTCTTTCCGGAAACGAACGAATCGGAAAATCTACTCGATCACCGCATACCGAGCAGAACCTCAGTTTCCAGGGTGGCAACCGTGGTACTACGCATTTCACATCGGTCGCAACACAACTACAGCACCTCGACCAGGGGCACATATCGCACATGAAGCACACAGAAAGTCATGAAATATATGTTGTGTAGGCTGAACTCCGTTGATTTTTAGTTTTTATGAAAAGCATCACCGATTCTAGATAACAACTTGAACAAGTTCGTCTTCCCAGTTGTCGTACGTCTGGTTGAAGTATACCTTACGAAGAACAGGGCTAGCTGCAAATTCGAAAATCTTTGACAGCGCGTGCTGGTCTAGATCACAAAGCACCGACCTGCGTCGCTGGCCCCTGTTGGTCTTCTTCGTTTTGGCCAAGTTCACAGCCTCGTCTTGACAGGATGCCACACTCAAGAATGCAGCCTTGCTCTCCGTTGGAAGCTTGAGTGAGTGGTTTGTAGGCTTCAGATGGTGCGCCCGAAACCCAACAAAGTACACGAAGTCGATCGGAGATACGACTGTCTCAAGGTATTCGAGGTTTCGATTAACTTCAAGCATTCGCAGTAGTGCCTCGAAATCAGCTTCGGACACGGCGGGGAATTGGCCATCAGGGATCACTTCCCACCCAGCCCACCGATCAATGAGACGGAGACGCAACCGGCGCGCACATTTTGACAACGGATTCTCCCTATCGGCCAATGCTGCTGCGAGTACTCCAATCTCGCGCCAGTAGCGACCCACCGAAGGAAATGTCTGCTTCGATGAATGACAGTCGCTAACGTCAAGTCGGATATCCACAAAAAACGTGAGGAAGGATAGGGTCTCCAAGTTGGGGCAACTCCGAAGGATCTCATTGACATCCGTCAATCTCATGGGTCCATCGAGCGTTAGCTCCTTCAACGATCCTCCAACCAACCTGAGAAATTCCGGCAGCCCTGTCGATTCTGGCGGATCCAGTTTATCAAAGCCGATTTTCAGTGAAGTAACTCCGCCTGAACCAGTGTTGCCTGCTCTTGGATTCCCATCAAACTCCAAATTATCTCGCTGCACTTGACAGCGACCATATCCCGGAACCAGCACATTCACCCAGTCACTCTCTCCGTCGTCGCTAAAGGTTCGTACCAACGGAATATCGTGCTCAAACGTCAGAGCACGGAACCCTCTTCGGGGTCGTCCTTGTTTATTGAACCGCCATCGAATTTGCGTGCCGGCCTTCAAGGTTGCATCCCGCTCACTAAGCACACCCCGTGGGCAACCCGATAGCTCTTCTTCAGGGTGCTCTGACGTCAACACTGCCGCAAATGTCGCCACATCAGCAGCGCTCATGCTAGCAATCGAAATGATCGCAAGCGATTCTAACGCCGAGCACGATCGTGCGCGTCTCGAGAAGAGAGCATACGCCAGCCACTTCCACCAATGTGCGCTGGTAGTCGGGTCGTCTGGCTTCGTTTCTAAGCGAATCGAAAGCTTTCGTGTCGTCTGGTTCACGACCATCGCCGAGCACATCGACTCAAACTCCAAGGGAAAGATCATGTTTTCACACTGGATATGGACAGTTTCCAGCTGAAGCGGATCTTGTGCGCCCCACGACGGCTTTTTGGCGCAACAGATCGGACCCAGAAGCTGCTCGGACCGTCGAGTGCTGTCAAATATCCGAGCCATGAGCTGTCCCAGAATTACCTTCGCCGCGCGCTCATCAATCATTCTCTCACGCTCGACGAACATCAGTAACGAGAGCTGAGAAAATCTCGTATTCTCACGCACCAACCTCTCAACTAGCCCCGCCAGCTCGGAAGTAATGATATAGTCGCTGAGATCGATCTTCATGGGTTTCAGAGCAAACGTGCATCTCAGCGTTTCCTCTGGTACTGACTGTTGTTGCGAGGTCCGATTGTACTTTTCCCAGTCTTCGTTGATCCTCCTTTCAGCTGTTGCAAAGGTCCCAAGCGGCTCAACAGCGCCGGCCATCAACGGCAACTCGGCGTCAAAAGCGCTGAGCCAAAGTTGCACTGGAACTAGAACGTCGGTTCCAGGCTCTCCTCGACGAAGCTTCGTGTCCAGACCCGCTATTTTCCTCAAATCCGCGATAAATTCTTGGCTGGGATTCGTGCGTTGGTGAACACCAAAGAAGAAAACTAGATCTTCCTCCAGCTCGTCCATGTGCTCAGCGTCATATTTTCCCTCGAAAATTGACAATAGGAATCGAAGCGGGATCTCCTCTTCAAAAACTTCTTCCCCTTCCGTCCCGAGGTTCACGCCGCAGTACGTTCTCAGCAGATACTTCCATCCGTCTGGATCCACGTGAGCCACAGCTGCCAAAAGTGCCAACGCTTCCCGAGTTTTCTGAAAATCACGGTAGAAAACTGAATTATCAGGATAGACGGGGGTTGGTTCGGCAGCCAGAAATGGGGTCGCTGCGTCCCGGCGCGTTGGTAGGTGCACCTCAAGACGGCGCTTCGGGGAGTCCCAGACCTCCTCCTCGTGCGCAGACCACACGAAGTCGATCGTCATGTGGACGAAGCGACACCACGGAGATAGGAAGTCCCAGCGAGTCTCGGCGGCGGTTGCCATCGCCGCTATCCAATTCCAATTATTTAGGGAATACCGAAGAATGAAGGATGGACAGTCCTCACTGGATTAATTCGTGATCGTGACTGCGGAAAGCGTGACTTGTTGCCGCACGTACCTTCGTGCTACATCCAGCCAAAGAATGTTGCAACTTCAGAGGCAGGAAGAAGCAGAAAGCAGACGTCGGCATTGGCGAAGTGAAGACGCTGCTGGTAGACAGATACGCTGGAGTGCTGCTGTGGCGAGCC
>JAABLK010001034.1:0-12030 GCA_012295415.1 Phytophthora chlamydospora | reverse complement strand
AACGCACCATGCAGGACGAGTTGGCTCAAGTCTTCGCTGCCACTCCCTCAGTTTCGAGCTCGAACAAAGGCAGGAAAGGGACAGGCGACGCGTGCATCGGACCCTTATGCGGTCTTGGCCTCTTCTTCGCGGCAATCGCCCTCACCTTCGCGGCGTGCTTCGTCGTCCTCTATGTAGCCGAAAAGCGCTTCGACCGAGTGCAAGACGGCCGCCGTCGCCGCGACTATTTCTACGAGAGCAGCCTCAAGCGACGATCGAGCAAGGGCCACCTCGACTTCCGACGCAACTGCACAGGCACAGCGCTGCGATCCCCCACCGCCATGCGCCACCGAACAGCTCAATAGACTCACCAAATAGACGTTTGGAACTCCCTTACCGTGTTACCTGTGCCTTCTATTGCTCCCGTCCATGGCTACATTCTTCAGCCTCAGCACACCATCACTCTCGGTCTCCAAAGTCAAGAAATCGATTGCCCAATCAGCATCCGTTTTCCCCAAAAGTCTCATTCTGCAACTTGGCTTCAACCTGCCACGTGAGACTCTTCCAGTCAGTGTGGCCCGACAATGAACCCCGATGTCCTGGACTTCCTGCGGGCCAACGATCCTTTAGGTGCCCTTCATCCTAACAATACAGCCATGCCCGCCAACATCATGTCTCAAGCGATGATCTCGTCCTTCTCCATGGACGTGTCGAGCTACTCAAGTGATCTATACGAGTACCCAGCCAACAGTCGACCGGCCAATGGACTGCCCAACGCCTTCGTGTTGTGCTGGGAAAACGTCCTGGTGCCCACCAAGTGGATGCGTCAACAACTTGGGCTCAAGCCATCCATGCAGGCCCTTCAGACCGCCAAACAGCGGGTTCTCCGCGCTCCGACGCTCCAAGCAGCGCTCGCAACGGTCGAGCAGGATCTCATCCAGCTGCTCACGTCCGTGTCGAGCTACGGCCCGCTCTTCATCGTCAGCGAGGAGAGCGTGGCGTTCGTTGAAGCCATGTGCAAGACCTTGTTTCCGAGACTGGCCTTCTGCCTCGGCAGCACGACCACCATGACCAGCGTGCACGTCGTGGGCTCGCCCAGCAGGTTCCAGTCCGCGGCGGAGAAAGCTTCCTGGAGGGTCAACTTGCTGCAGAGTTTGTGTCGCGATAGGCTCTTCAGCGGCGCCCCGCAGAGACTATTCGACCCACAGGCAGGCAAGTTCGGGCTCGTCGTGGTCAGCCCGCACCAGACGGACATTGCAGCGTGCGGCGAGGCGTACAAAGCGGCCCCGTTCGTCGTCGCCAAGAGCGTCCACGTGCAGAATGCTCGGAACCTCTCGCTGCAAGACTTTACTCTGCATTTGCGCACACTGGCAGAGTACGTTCCGCAGGCGGCTCCATGCGACACCAGCTTCGCTATTCAGCTTTAAGTTAGTTAACTGGCTGTGTAGACCGAATTATGGTAGTCAAGACGTTTTTCTTTGTGGGGAAAAACAAATACTGAAGTAATATTTGTTATCGCATAAAAAAAAAGATTAATCACTAACCATGAAAATGTCCGACTTCGTTGTTTTAGACGCATCAGCTCGCTTGCGAGGGTGTCGGTCGTCTCTGCTGGCTCTGCTGCCAGTCTTGGTGCGCCAGCTCCATCTAGGAAGACAAAAGGCACAGGCGTTAGTTCGTCGCCGGGCGCTTCGCCACCTTATTCCGCCGCGGTAGGCGGATTCGCACCTGCTTGAAGTGGCTCGCAGCGTCCACGAGGGCTGCGTCGGTGGCGTGTCGTGCTCGAGAGAGCGCGAGGCTGCGCCGTTCGCGGAATCTGTTGCTTGAGCCGGACTTGATCGATTCTCCGCTCTCTGCGAACCGCTCCCGCGTCCTCGAAGTTAAGGTGGTGAGCTGAAGCTTCCACTTGGACATTCTGTCGCTGCGTTGATTTTCGTAGTCGGTAAGCTTGAAGGCGGCCTTGTTCTCTGCTTCGAACTGTTCCTGCTTCTCTAGAAGATCCTGTTCATGTTGAGGGAGTTCAACTTCGATCTGAAGTGCACGATACTCATCGATCGGGGAGTGAAGGGCCGGCAGCGGCAATACGGCGGCGTGGCTCTCCGAGGCTGAGCTTTCGACTGACGATGCCGTCGACAATGGCGTTTTTTCGGCTGATGGGCGTCGGAACTGGTCCACTTGGACGAGGTTCGGCAAACGCTCGAAGAAGAGGTGGGCATATGCCGGCATGTGCCGCACGAACGGATTCCCAGCGAGTCGCAGGACACGGAGCGACTTGGGGAACTCGCTCACATCGAAGTCCTCAATGTAGTTCATGGATAGATCTACAAACTTGAGCTGCAGTCACCACATCGACAGGTCAAATACGAGCACACAAGCGACTCAGCAAGAACTTATCGACGTACATTGTGCAGGTGCTTGAGGTTTTTGACCTCGCGGATGCGGTTGCCAGCGAGAGCGAGGAATGTTAGCTGGTCATGATCCTCCAGTCCCCCAATGGCTTCGATCAAGTTGTACTGCAGATACAGCTCCTCCACGTGTGTGAACGCGTCCAGGTTTTCAATCTTGCCAATGTCCAGCCAGTCGAGACGCAGCACTTTCTTGCGCAGCAACGTCTCGATCTCCTTGTCTTCCTCCTCTGGCGTTCGTGCTCGTCGCTTTGGTTTCCTAGACGCCGCGACGCACTCTCGGATGAGGTGCATACTCAGCCGCACGGGGCGCTCGTTCTCCGCGGGCGTATTCATGGCCAAACCGACCATTTCTTCGTCCAGAGCGGCCATCTCAGCGTCCGGATCGGCCTGCTCCACCTCTTCGTCTTCTCCGTCGCAGTCACTGCTCGTCAGCTGCGAGTTACGCGATCCTTTAAGCCCCAGACTTGCGAGCCAGCGCTTGTCCCGGGACGCCATGACTCGCTCAATTGCTCGCTGGTCCTCGAGGCGGCGGACGTTCAAGGTCGCGAATAACTCCATGGCAGTGAGCTGCTCTGCTGCAGCTGGAAGACTCCACACGGCTATGCAGAATGTCCGTGGACTTTCCCCGGCTTCTCGTCGCTGGTCCCATCCGTTATTTGGGACGAGGTTGCTCTGAAACGTCCACTACCACACATAGTACAGCAAGTTGAAGCGCTCGACCAATCACACGCAGCGCTGCCTGGTCACGAAGAGTCACACGACGGCCTCAAGATGCATCCATGGAGCCCATGGGCTGGATAATGGCAGCTGCAGACCACGCGGTATTAGTAATACCGACCTTATCACTTCTCCAAACAGAAGCTTGGAAAGTCTCCAACGATCTTTTGAGCAATTGCCTCTACTTTTGGTCTTTCTATCTTTGCGTCGAGGTGTCGTAAAGGTGCGGCGTCTCGTTTTCCTGTCTTGATCCAAGGCAGCTCTATATCTGGAGCCTTTTGGATGAAGTTACCGTCTTGGTCGTGACCACAAGCCGGTCCTGCAGATGGCGCTGTTCTACGACTGCTGGCGGAGCCGAGGCGCCACGCTTGAGCGACTGCAGCAGCTTCTCGGGTCCAGACGTCTCTGCTTCAGCTGAACGTACGCTCTAAGCTGACCTTGTTCTGACGTACATCGCCCTATGCAGTGATGCCGAAGACCAAGCGGAGACGGAGCGCAAGGCCGCAACGAACATCCAGAGGCTCTTCCGAGGTCAGCGCGTCCGTGCTGCTGTCACCGCCCAGACGTGAGTGCTGTCGACTGTCGAACTCCTTTGCATGCGCATTCACCATGTGGTCTTGGTCTTGATCCTAGGGATGCCGAGCTCGTGCTCTCGCGTGTGTATCGTGGCCACCTGGCACGTCGACGGTGCAAACGACTGCGAGCAGGAGTCGCGCGATTCCAGCGACGAGCAGTCCTGGACTTCTACGCCGTTGTCATCCAGAAGCTGGTTCGTGGGGTTCACAGTCGCACTAACCGCCTCGACTTCCGAAAACGCAAAGCGTACATCGGCGAGCTGGCAGCCAAGGGAGACTACATGCGACGCATGTTGGAAGAGAATCTGCGCAAACAACAGGAAGACGAACAAATAGCTAGTGAGGAGGCAGCCAGAGAAGAACTCGTCAAGGTCACACAGGATCTCCATCACTTGGTCAGCACACGGGCTGTCGCTGGAATCTACAATTCACCCATGCAGCCAGCGAGTGCCACGAGTTTCGGTGTGCCTGTAGAGATACACATTCGGGAAAATGCTCGCCGAGTCGTGACTGCACGACTCGCTGCGACCAGACCACCGTCAAGGTTGACGCCGTACCCGCCTTCAAACAAAACTACACTGCAAGCCACGGCGCCTTTCGACGCCGTCCAGCGAGAGACGCGAAAGCAAACAAAGTACCACAAACTACGACGCATCGGCACGGCTGACTTCGCCGCGGTCTACAACCCAGAGCAAGACGTCGCACGGAAGCGAAACGCACCTGGGATCAACGCTGGCATCGAGTACTTGGACGACTGGAGAAATCCCTACAAGAAGCGCGGCGTGCCTCGCAACAAGCGCGACCTCGTGCCAAACTTATCCACATTAGAACACTATCCAGAGACCCCGTTCTACTCGACCTACGGAGGCAACAAGAGCAAGGTGCTAGCCAACGACCGCTTCGACGTGTAAAGTATCTGGGCAATAAACGACTCGATAAAAAGCAGCACACAACACCTCACTATTTAAACAGGAGCAGGAAGCGCTGACAGCTGGAGCGGCTTCAAATGTTCTTTTCTTATTCCTCGCTAACCTTTTTGAGCTCGTTCATGTTGGTGCCCGCCAGAGGTTCGCCTGCAAAAAATACAATTTCGTGAGTAGCAAGCTCCAAAACTTAAACAAAATGACAAATATGACGCACCGAAGAACTTGAGGCTGGAGATGACGGTCTCCTCGGCGCCGTTATTCTCCTCCACGAAGACGGTGACGTTCTTGACGCGCTGGAACTTGACGAAGCGAAGCTCCACGTCGTTGTCGGGCAGCAGGTCCTCGTCCGTAAGCTCAATGGTCTGCGTGGGCTCGACGTCCGCGGCGTCAGAGAAACCGAGGTTGGGGCGGTTGACGAACAACTTGATGATGCGAGGCGCCTCGTCCCCCTTGGGGGCCACGACATTCAGCGAGAAGATCTTGACGGCGTCCTGGAACTCGATGTAGAGCATCAATTGCTCTGTATACACCGTATACATGTAATCGCCATAATAACAACGGAGTTCGTTAGAAATCCTTCTTCGCTGATAGAAATCTGGCAAATATTTTTATTTTACTTACCGTCGGCGTCCGACTTGAGCGCCAGCGTCTCGTCGCCCATGAAGAGGTTGCGGAAGGGCTTGTTCGGGTCCTCGTTCAGGCAGTAGCAGTCTTTCATGCTGATGGCCTCCTTCAGATCCCCGTAGGGCCGCGTCTTGGCGGCGGCGGCGGTCGAGCTCATGGTCTTGCAACGTCGGTCTCTATTGCAAAATGACAGATCCTCCCCTCAAGTATATTGGATTCAGTATTGAGAATTTGGTCCGACCAACCCCAAGTTATTATTTTTGTTCCAGACCAAAAGATACTTTCGACCAGCTGATTGGGAGAAACAATAACAATAATTACATGTACTTTCTCACGTTTTTTCCAATACGCAATTCTTCTTCATGTTGTGGAATGACCACACGCCTGCGCTACTTTGGAAATGACCGCTTGGAACTTGTCTTACTTGGAGTCTTAGCAAACGTTGCCGAATGAAATCTACGCGAATCCTCTTAGTCACCAGGTGAAAACACGAACAACGGGCATTTCTGTGTGAGCCAACTTTGTGATATCCATTCTCCGTGCGATTAAAGCATTTGTACCGCCAGAATGTGCTGGCGGCTGGAGAGCGCGAGGGCAGGTTTTCGTCCAATGCCAACAAGATTCTCAACTCTTTCATTTTTGCTGCCGTCGAAACTGCGCGTAGAGTTTAGCCATGAGATTCTGGCATAATACAAGCGGAAAAAAATGCGACTCGACATTTCGGAACTCCATAGCCATTCGGAGAGCACGTAGCCAAGTGTCCCAATCCATTGCAGGGCTCACGAAGCAACACCAAAAAGTTATCGTTTTCGCAGAAGACGCATCATTTATGAAGACCAATTTGAGGCAGTACCCTCCATCCGACGTAACACTATTAAAAAATACTTTTCCTGGTGGTGCTTCGTTTACGTACTAAGATGTAGCTTAACAAACTGAAGGAGGCTAACCTCTTTCTACTAGATCACGGTAGATAGAAGTCATCACATTTGAAAATATATGTGATCAAGTTCAGTTGCACCAGCTTCGACGTCGCTTGTGAGGGTTTCCATTGTAGGTATTGTACCATTGAGCAACCTTATCGCGATTTCTGCTGTATAGCGACTAAAATACAATGGATTTCTTGCGTAAGTCTAAGTGTAAATCCAAAGCCTCAGCACATGTACTAATTGTCCCCTGGAGCAGTCTCCTGGTATTCAGTTTCGAAGGATTGTCGTCCACTTTGCGTCCATTTCTTACTACAAAGAAGTTATTGCAGACCAGATCGCCACGGACGCTGAATACTACGAAATTATGTAAGAAACTATAGTCACTATTCAAATCTATCACGGCATTGTGCTCGTCTCATTAACTCTCTGGTCTGAGCGCCTCGAACATATCTACTTGCGCTGTCATTATGTTTTTTATTCCATCGCCATGAAGACCTGCTTCTCTGTGTACATGGATAGACAGTGCCAACTTCACAAAGTCGGCCGCATATTTTATTCTGTGTGGTACTGAGGGCTAACCCTGCAATATGCAGTAGCTTGAACATCATTTCTGCCTACGTAGAGCGGTATTTGGGTTGGTGCTGGTATTGAGTTGGAAGTCACTTCAACCGTCCATTTGAGCTTCCCCCGTTTGAGATCACTGCCACGGCACCATCTGCACTAACACCAAATAAACTTAGCGTACACATTGAATGTATTTTTGTTCCTGTGCAACGTGCACCATCAAACGCCAACACAACGACTTCACTCCTCTATCTCTTCGTATGGTTAATGTAGCGCAGCGACAGCATTGACAGCACTCGGAAGATGAAGATGGCCGCGAACACGTAGCCGAAGTTCGGCCAGCGGTCGTCGTAGTTGTAGCTGAAGGTTCCCTCGATGAAACCCTTCACCGTCGTGCGTGAGATCGTGAGCGGCGCCTCCGTCAACGGCTGGCAGCCGAGGTTCGAGCCGACGTTCTCGTACTGGCTCAGCGACTCGTTCCATGTCGGCTCCTCGGGGCAGTCGCAGAAGATGATTGCCGTCAAGATGGCCACTGAGAACCGCTGCGGCACAATCGTGTAGAGCCATCTATAGCCCTCGGGGATCGACGACGACGGCGGGTTGAAGCCGGCGAACAGCAGGAAGATCGAGTTAATCAACGCGCCCATGACAGCGGCCACTTCGATGCTCGGGAACGCGTGGATCAGCAGCTGGGCAAAGTACATTTGACCCAGTACAAAGAGCGATACGTGCACCCAGTAGAGCACTGCCGTCGTGAAGCCCTGGAAGCCCACCATCGGGTAGAAGATGGCCGTGAAGACCAGGCACTGGCCGAAGACGTACGGGATCTCCACCACTGTCGTGGCGATGAAGTAGTACAGCGCGTTGTAAGTCTGAGCCGCGCGCTCGCGGTAGAACGCAGCGCGGTCGTTCGAGTACACAGGCAAAGTGCCCATGAAGCCAGCCATGGCCATGAACAGCGTCGACATGAAGACCAGACCCACTCCACCCATCAAGCCGCTGTACGTCGAGTAGTCCACGTTCAGGAACGCCAAGCCGCAGATGATGGCCACGCCCAGCACAATAGCGAAGCGCGTGAGGTTGAACGCTGGCGTTCGCCAGTACAGCTGGAAGAAGCGCTTCATGAGGAAGTACAGCTGGGTCGAGCCCTTGGACGCACGCTTCTTCATGAACGTCACCTCGGGCCAGTCGGGCGACACCGTCGTGATCCCAGGCTGCAGCAACGTCTCATCCAGCAAGCGCCTCTCGTTGCTCTTGGAGAACAAGTCCACAAAGTCCAAGTCTCGGGCGCGACCGCTGCTCACACCGGCGCCAATGACCTCGAGCATCCAAGTCGCGGGGTTCTGCTTGGGCGGACACGGCTTGACGCCTGGGATCGCCTCCAGATACTGGACCAGCTTCTGGCACCGCTCGCCCAGCTCCCCTACGAACACCGATTGACCGCCGCGCTTGAGCAGGATCAAGTGGTCGAAGAGGAAGAACACGTCCGACGAAGGCTGGTGGATCGTGCACACGATGGTGCGGCCGCTGTCCGCCACCTTCCGCACGCCGTCCATGATCACCTTGGCCGAGTGCGCGTCCAAGCCACTCGTGGGTTCGTCCAGGAACAAGATGCTGGGCTGAGCAGCGAGCTCCACGCCGATCGTCAGCCGCTTCATCTGCTCCTGCGAACTGCCACGGACGATCTGGCCCGCGATGTCGTGCATGTCCAGCAAGTCCAGACATTCCTCCACTGTATCGTACTTCTTGCTGTCCGGGACGCTGCTGTCCTGGCGCAGAAACGCGCTGAACGTCAAGGCCTCCCGCATCGTCGCTGCTTCCGAGTGGATGTCCATCTGCTCGCAGTAGCCCGTGGCACGACGGATAGCCAGGTCGTTGGCTTCGTGGCCGTTCAAGTAGATCTTGCCCTTGATCGTGCCCTCCGTCTTCCGGCCGGCGATCACATCCATCAACGTCGTCTTACCGGCACCAGTGGACCCCATCAAGGCCGTCAAAGTGCCGGGCGTAGCGTATCCGTTGATGCCTTTCAACAAGTCGAGACTCTCCTTGGGGTTCGTGGGGTCCGGGACCGTGTACCACAAGTCCGTGAACGCGATCGTCACAGGCACAAAGTTCTTCTCTCGATGACGAACGTCCACCAGCACGTCGTCGTGGGAGTGAGAAGTGTCGGAGTTGGTGTCGTCCGAGTGCTTGGGCGTCGTGGCCAACGCGTACGCGTCCTGCGCTTGGTCCTCGATCTCCTTGGGCAGCAGCTGGATGTTGGTCGGCGCCAGGAAGCGCCGGTACTCGAGGAGGTACGCGCTGAGCGCCAGCAAGAAGACGTAGAACGCGATCATGAAGATGGCGCCCGTCCAGAGCCACGTCGTGGCCGACGGCACGCCGAACTGGTCCAGGTAGTACTCGCCCATGTTCATGTTGAACTCGGAGCAGTAGTCGATACCGCCGTACTCGCAGACGTTGTACTTGGCCGAGCGGTACTCGTTCACCGACAGCGCGCGCATGCACCACGCGATGGGGTTGATCCAGTAGATCCACACGAGGTAGTCGGGAATTTGGCTCTTGGGCTGCACGAAGCCCGCGAAGATGATGATGAACACAATCGAGAAGCTCGACATCGGCTTGGCGATGTCCAGGTTCGGGCACATTGCCGTCAGCGCGAAGAACCACGTGGACAGGACGAGGTTCGTCAGCACCAGCAGTACCAAGTAGATGATGTACGCGCCCACGTTGGCCACGAAGCCGCACATCCAGTACACGAGCGAGCCGAAGATGAGGATCTCGAAGACTGACGGCGGCATCAAAGCGATCGAGTAGCCGATCACGTACGACGCCGTCTGGTAGAAGTTGGCTCCGCGCTGCTTGTAGAAGATCTCGCGAGCCTCCATGAACACGGGGATCTGCGAGCCTTGACTCAACGACATGAACATGACGGCCTGGAAGATCACGCCCAGCATCACTTGCACGTTCGTTGGGTCCACCTGGTAGAACGTACTACCGTAGATCAACCCCATGATGCACGTCATGGCCACTCGACTGGCGACGTACGCCTTGTTGCGCCACAAGATGGTCATGTGCCGAACGCTCAGAGCCACCGTGTTCTGCCAGAAGCTCTCACGGAACTCTGGCACGGGGTCCATGTACTCGTGCATGTGCTTCTTGAGCTCGGGCTCCATCGGGGCCTCGAGCAAGCCCACCATGTCCGCGTACACGTGAGACTGGCAGAAAGACTCGGCGAACTCACTGGCAGAGCGCGGGTGCTTGGTCAAACCGACAGGAAGCGCCACCTCGTACTGGTGCTGCAGTCGCGTGCCCAGGTCCAGCAGGTAGTCGGCGATATCGCGGTCCGGAGGACACTTGAACCCCAGCGTCTCGAAGTACGGGAGCACCTGCTCGCGCAAGCCATGGTACATAACTTCGCCCTCGTTCATGATCAAGACGTAGTCGAACAGCGCAAACACCTCCGGCGCCGGCTGAAGCAGCGAGATCGCCACCGCCTTGTGCAACGTCTTGGCGATGTTCCTCTGCGTGCAGATGATGTCGTACGTGGCCGCACTGTCCAGACCGGTGCTGATCTCGTCCATCAAGCTCACGTACTTCATACCGAACTCCATCTCGCCCGTCGTCACTCGCTTGCGCTCACCGCCCGACACACCTCGCACGAGGTTATTGCCGATGATGGTGTTCTCACAGTCTTGCAGACCGAGCTGGCCGATGACGATGTCCGGGTAGTTCTTGTAGTAGGCCTTGGCCGCCTCGATTGCGGCCAGGTTCTCTTCAGTCGAGCCGCTAGAGAACGTCTCCGGACCCCTCTCGGACAGACCGCCGCCGACGAACTTGTGCGCGTACTCTAGCGTCTCGCGCGTGGTCAGCGTTGCGAAGTGGCGATCGGTCTGCGGAACGTACTCCACGAATTGAGGCACGCGCTTGGCGATCTCCTTCTGAGGCACGCCGTTGTACGTGATCTCGCCCTCGACCGTGATGTTGCCCTCCACGGGGAACTGCGCCGACAGCATCTTCATTAGCGCAGACTTGCCCGATCCGGGTTGGCCCAGCACCAACGTGATGGTGCCGGGTTTGAACACGCCACTCGCACTCTTGATGATCTCTTTGCGCACCACGCGCCTCATCGGCGACATTCGCGCGAACGCCTTGGCCACCGTGTTGACCAGCGTCGGTAGCTCAGACTGGGCGGTCACGTCCTCGGTGATAGTGATGTCAGCCGTCACGGACAGGTTCTTGTATCGCACTTCCAGCTGCGGCAGCTCGCTGCCGATGGCAGGTTCGAGGCTCGAGGCAAGGAAGCGGTTGAGCTCCTCGGGGCCCCTGGCGAGCATGCTCTCGCCTGACTCGAGGCTGATGGCCGGCAGAGTGGCAGGCATTGTTGACCAAGCGCCTCAACCAAGCAGATCTATGCAGTGCTTGTCTCTGTAGAAGGAAGGATGTGCTCTAGAGAAAGCCGATTGCAAAATGAGCCATACTGTGTGTGTGGTGGCAGCCTTGGGAAGCGGGCAGGGCGGTCCGGCGCGCGGCGGTCGACCAGACCAGGCTTCTATGCGTCCGCGTTGGCTCGTGTGCGAGCAATCTGCACGAGTCGCTTGCGCGCACTGCGGGTACTAAACCGAGCTTGATACTAAACGGAGCATCGCGGGTCCGGTTCTTTTCCGCTCGGTCAAGCAATCGAGTCCCGCGAGCGATATACGATAAGAGAGTTTGAGCGTCGACGGTGGGCAAGAGCTCGGTGAAAGCCGATGGCAATATGTCAATAGAGCCTGGTGGATGCAAGTGCAATTTACGCGTAAGTGGTCCCCATGGGGCTTTGTGAACGGAGCGCGGAGCGATGGGAGCCCAGTTGCGGTGCTTGGAAGTGGGCGAGCAATCCTGCACACTTGGATTGCGCGCACAGGTGTACTAATCGAGCGTGGCCATCAACATTTTCAGCTTCGATTTTCTGCAGTCGCGCCGATTGGCGATCGTATCCAAAGCCGGGGACAACGGTGATGAACGGCAGGTCGCCGCGACGACGATGGCGACGCCTAGTCTTGCTGGAGCTGCCTGGAGCGAGGCTCCAACGGCGCCGAGAACACCCTAGCGGCGGACGGGTCCGGCCACAATCGGTACCGCGTTTTTTTGAAAAGATTGTGGTATGAGGCAGGACCCCTCTGCACTTCAACTTCGTTCGCACACCGAAATGGAGGTAACATGTATGCGAGTTAGACTCTGTCTTACCTCCGCGGCTTGGAATGGACTGCCAGAGATTTATTGGCAAGGTTAGTCGTCACACGTGGTGAGCTGCGTTCTTGCCGCTGCCATC
>JAABLK010001033.1:0-12048 GCA_012295415.1 Phytophthora chlamydospora | reverse complement strand
GACGGTGGAAGCCGCTTGAACCGCCGGAAGAGCGATAACTCTGCTGTCGCAGATCCCTGGAGGGCGAAGAACCCTTCGACGGCCTTCACGACGGAGTTGCTGGCTCCACTCATAACCTGCGGGAAGATCTCTTTGTTGGGAAGGTGATTGGCCCAGGTGTGGATGCTGGACAAGCACCAGAAAAAAACTGGAAATGCAACAGATCCGCGTGTTGCCGTTCGAGCACACGGCCGGCCAGCGTTCACGGCCAAACGAGCTCTCATACTCATGTGAAAGGCATCGTTTCAATTCTATCTGGGCGAGTTCGCCCATGCATTGTTCTTTGTGTGTCAATATAAATCTCCGCATTCCAAGCACAGGCCAGTCGATGTGATGATCGACTGGAACCTGCTGCCTCTGACAAGCCGGTCCTTCTCAAGCTCAGAGCGCCTCGAGCACTATCGGGACGACTTCGCAGTTGCTGGGACGCACTTGGGTGCCCATCGTGACAGCGCAGATAGCCTCAATAATGCTGAGATGAGCCGCCACCACCACGTACTTCTCGGGGATCTCACGGAAGAACTCGAGCAGGAACTCCCGCGCGCGCTTCTGGATCTCCTCGCTCGTCTCGCGGTGCGTCGTGGACCAGAGCTGGTCCTCCTCGTCCGTCATGCGCGAGAAGTCGACGTCCGGGAAACTGCGCTTGAGCTCGGACAGCGGCCGCCGCTTGTTGCACGTGTGGCAGTCGAACGTCTCGCGGCAGCTCTCGATGCACGTGAGAGGATCACTGGGCACCTGCTCCTTGGCGAAGAAGTTCTGCGCCGTCTGAATAGCACGCGAGATAGGCGAGACCACGACCCGCTCAACAGGCGGCATGCCGCGCTCCAGCTCGGCCTGTACGCTCGGCTGGCCCTTGCTCTGTGCGTCCTGAACGCCGAACGGCGTCAGCGGGGCGTCCAGGAACGCGTCGGTGCGTGCGAATTCGTCCTCCCATCGGGGTGAGCCGTACTTAGTGTGGGCCTCGTTGTGCGTGCCCTCGGCGTGACGCAGGAAGTACACGACTTTGAGCTGCCGCTTCGAGCCATCGGGCCGCTGCTGCTTCTCCAGCTGCGCCAACTTCTGCTGGAAGTCGCTCCAGGACGCCGGCACCATCTCGAAGCGCTTGAAGAGCGGCAGCGGCGAGCTGGCGTCGTTCTCCACGGGCGTCTTGGGCGCGAAGAAGCCGTCCACGGCCTTGACGGAGCTGGGGGCGCGCGCAGAAGAGGTGTCGCTCGAAGCGTCCGACGTCTCCGTCATGGCGATGGGGATGCTTTTTAGCTCTTCAGCTAGTGGGCTAATTAGCTGCAAAGGCTATTTTTACAGGCTTTCAATTAATTGGGATTGCATTTCATTACAGGAATTATTGCAAAAGGAATTGACGGCTTCAACCACTTGCATGGGATCGCTGACATGGAGCACTTCGTCCAGTGATCATGTGTGACAGTCCCGCAGTTCTTTTAGTCAGAGCGGAATCTTCAGAACACAACGCAGTGGAATGACCGGAAGCTCCGCCGTGAAGGCCGTGGAGGGCTTCTTCGCGCCCATAGCGGCCTCGACCGACGAGGAGTTGTCGCTCTTCCGGCAGTTCAAGCGAGTTCCGCCGTTCTGGGAGGCGCTGCAGCAGCAGGTCGAGGCCATGGCCAAGAGCTCTCGAAACGTCAAAGTCGTCTACTTTGTGCGCCACGCACAGGGGGCCCACAACGTGGCCGAACAAAAGTACGGCATGGGCAAGTGGGAGGACGAGCTCGCGCGCTCCGACGAGTTCCTAGACCCGGACCTGACGCCCTTCGGAGTGCAGGACACTAAGGCGAAGGGCCCTCCGAGCGTCCAGGCCGAAATGGACCAGGGTATGCCTCCTATCGAGAGGGTCGTGGTGTCACCGCTATCTCGCTCGATCCAGACAGCCCACAACTTCTTCACTAAGGGGCAAGTACTGTCGGATAGACCTCTCTTGTGCATGGAGAACTGCCGCGAGGTGCTCGACTGCTGCACGTTCGACAAGCGACGATCGCTGTCGGAGCTCAAGCAGAAGTTCCCGGACGTCGATTTCTCAAGGATCCAGGACGAGGAAGACGTGCTTTGGTCGCCCACGCACTACGAGACGGACGACGAGATCCAGGCCAGAGCCAGAAGCTTCTTGGCCGAGTTGTTTGATGCGGTAGATGAGCGCTACGTGGTGGTGGTGTCACACGTCTGCTTCATCCAGGCCGTGTACGCCGTCACCACAGGCGATCACTTAAGTCGTCCCGACAACTGCGACGGAGTGCCGCTCGTGCTGGAGGCCTCGTGATCAAGACTCGACCTTCGAGATGGAGGACAAACAGTGTACTAGTAGTAGTCGCAATAGTTCTCTAATTGAGAGGCGTGTCGACCCAAATGGGCTTCTATCGACACCTGTCCTGCATTGAGCTTGGTCGTGCTCCCCCGAAGTCCCCATTCGGCCAGCAACACTGTCCGTCCATTCCCAGTGCTTTTGTGACTCTTCGCTGTGCAGATCCACGACGAACGGATGCACCGGAGAGGAACATGGGGAGTCTGCTGAGCACGCCGTCGACCCCGCCTTCCTCAGAGCAGGCGCACATCCTCGCAAACGACGCCAAGCCACCTACCACGACCAGCAAGGAGCCGCTGTTTCTGGATGAAGTGAAAGCCGAGTCGGCCACTTGGAGCGAGGAGAGTATGTGCCGAACGATCCAGCGCTTCCTCGGCCTGTTACCAGACTCAGCGGTACGCTGCACCACACCTTTGAGCTGCACTTCGTGTATTTCCAGTCTTGACTTTTCATGTCGTTGAACAGAGCGAAGCTCTCAAGAAGGAGCAGCAGTATCCGTTCTTCAGACGTCGATCAACGTACGGTTTACGGGTCAATGGACGACTGGCAATAGCAGCGAGACTAACGTCTTCTTCTTCAGAGCATTCGCGTTCGACGTTGGCAATCGCTTGGGGGCCATCATCTCCATTCAGCAGCTCTATCGACGGTACCGACGACTGCGAATTTGGCACGAAGTTAGTGACCACGTCGTCCAACTTGCTCGAGTTCGACTGGCAGCTCAGCGGGTCCAGGAAGCGGAGGAGATCTCTGCCGCCAGCTTCCGTCTGTTGCTAATGGAGGGCTTTTCGGCCAGCAAAGTGTGCATCTCGGGGGCGCTGAAGACCATTCAGCTTCGACTGGTGCTCAACGCAGACGCTGGCGAGTGCTTCCTCACGTGGACGCCGTCCCGGAAGAGGAAGCCGCGCATTAACTTGCGTGAGTGCTGGCTTGACTTTTCCTGCGCTGTGGTTACTGAGCTTTGCTTGTTTTCTCTTTTGTAGACGACATCGAGCAAGTCATCGCTGTTCTGAAGGCAGGGAATGCAGAGGCCCCCCGCTTGTCCAACAAAGTGAGCCACCGTCGCGGGATCATTATCGTGTGCAAGAGTTACCACCGCGGACGCGTTGTGCTGGAAGTTGCGACCAAGCAGGAACGAAACATCCTGCTGCAAGGATTTCAGAGTCTACTAAGTGAAATGATCTCCACGGAGCCAGATCTGGATGACGCCGGCGCGCTACGCAGTCAACGCCCGCGACGCCAGAGCGTGATCGAATTCTTCAGTACGTCAGAGGAGCCGCAGCTTCCTGTTGCGACTGCTGACTCTGAATCAAGTGAAGCGATCCCTGCTGTGGCTGTAACCAGCTTGTCTCCAAGGCGTGGCTCGGTTGCGGTTTACCGTCCACAGCCTTCAGAGCAACAGGATGATGGCGACACGCAGGAGCCTCTCGTCACGACGGAATCTGCTCGAGCCGATGCGAAGGCCATCGAGCATTTCTACCAGACACGCTTCGATGATTCTCCTCCGTCACAGTCGCCACGGAGGCCGGTTGAGGCCAAACACTAGGCTCTTAATTTCTAAGTGAATTTCTAATCGACTTTGAGGAATTTGCTGCTCAAAGGGAAGGTCTTACCGTCCCGCTGCCGGAAGCTCGGACTGTGTACAGGCACGAACCAGTACGGCAACTCGCGGAAAGTCCCGAAAACCTCCTGGAAGTTGCGCAGCACGCCGACGTTGTAGTAGTTGATGTAGTCGGGGTCGTCGCGCTTCTCGCAGTACTCGAGCGTGCTGTAGTTGTTGGCCACGAAGTACAAGTGCATCAAGTAGAAGCACGCGAGCGCCAAGCCAAGACAAGTGCTTCCGAAGAACACGCTCACCGCCTAGCAGCAAGTATCAATCAACAACGTCAGTGCTCGCTTCATAGAGCAATACAATCTTCCAACCCTCTCGCTGTACCTGTAGATGAGGAGAGAAGAGCTCGAGCTTGCCGAAGAAGTAGAGCGTGGCCGCTCGGTCCAGACTCTCGGCCAGTACGAAGCGGAAGACCAGACTGCTCTGATACAGACACGTCGCGGAGCTCCAGCCCAGGAACAGCACGAAGAACTTGTAGTTAAAGTAGCCGATGCACCTGTCCACCCAGCAAATAAGATGAAATACGATTGCCAACTTCAACTTTTCATGGGTCCACCAGCCCCCAGTTTCAAAAAGTATTACGCACTTGTTGATGTAGACGCAATGATGGTCCATCTTGAGCACACAGCGTCTGCACGAACTGCAATGATGCGTGCGGTCGGGCTTGAGTGCGCGGCACTTGCGGCACGTACGTACGGCGCCGTTCAACTTGCTCTCCACCAGCGAATCGTCTGGCTCTAGGGGCTGCAGTTGCAATTCACGCAGTTTGTCTCTGCTCAACGTGCGGCGCGGCAGGAACGAGTCGCGGGAGCGCAGCGTCTGAGCCAGCGACAGACACAGCAGCAGCGTCATGGCGTGGAAGAGCAGCAGCTCCCACGGCGACGCGCCGGCCTCCAGCACGCGGCTCTGCGCGAATAACACGAAGGACAAGTACAGGTACGAGATGACGCCCACGATCACACACGGCAGCACGTAGCGGAGCGCCGTCGGGGGTCGCCATGCACAGCAGCAGCCCATCTTGATGCTGTATTGTGTAAGAAGTGGATAAACCCTTCATGGTGTGGTGTACATATATCGACCACTAATTAAACACTAAATACACAAAATACACATAATGAAGCCATTTTGAAAGAAGAAGGAAAGTCGCCAATACAGCAAACTTGCCGTCATGGTCAAGACGGAGCCTGCGGCGATGGTGGCCATCGCGCCTACACCTGCTAGTTTGGCGACTGGAGAGGCACTGAATGGGCACCTGCGGGGTGATAACCAGGCGGTTGAGGCGCTGGAGATAACGCATCAGCCACCCGAGACCTGGTACAAGGACCAGTTCGGCCGTCGGGCGACGTTCGAGCTCGGCGTGAGGCGCACAGACGCCGTCTGCGCCCAGTGCGAGCAGCAGCGATTGCTGGCGGTGAAGCTGTTGTATGAGAGCGAGTTCGTGAACCATCAGTGCAGGAGATGAGGCTTTAAAAAGGAGAGGAACTCATCATGGCTACATTTGTGTCAATCTTTGACAGGAAAGCGGTGGAGAAGCAGGAGATCCTTCACGTCATGTCCGGCCAATGTCTAGACAAGAACGGACGCAGCTCATTGGCTATCCGCATCGCAGAGGTGTCCAAGAACCACCTGAACCAGGTGAGAAAAGTTGGGTTCCCTGAATACTGCATTTGTGGAGTTTTCCTTAAAATTATTTTCTTTTGCAGAGGTTTCGGGTGCAGATTTCGGTGCCGAGATGTCCTGGGTCATGCAATTACAAGACAGTGGTGGTATCGGACCCGGTCTTGGTGCTTTCGAAGAAGAAGAAGCGGCCAGTAAAGCCCAACACGGAGACGGAGTCGCCTGCGAAGTCCAAGAAAGCAAAACGGGCTTCGATGCAGGGAACGCCTAAGAGGAAACTGTCTGATGAATCGCCCGACAGCTCGCAGTCGCCGACTACTGCAACAGGCAACGTGCAGGCGGTGATCGCCGAGATGGAAGGCTCAACCCCACCTCGGACGGCGGACGCTACAGCGCCTTTTGCTCCTGATACGCCCAACCTCTGCTTGTGGGCGAATGCAGCATTCGATCTGCTGTACAAGCTGCAATGGCAACGCATCTCAACTGGCGGTAGCGACAAACCTGGAGCGAATCTGGACGAGATCTTGACGCAGGCATTGTCCAAAGCCTACAAGTGTCCGTCCTGCCAGGAGACGTACGGACAGGTTCCGACCCACCGAGATGATTGCGACCTGAAGCTTCTGCTGGAGCAAGGCGGTGCGTCTTCTTTTTAACGGCATAGTGCGGTAGTATCTGCTCACTGACAAGCTACGATGCTTTTTTTTTGCGTTGATTTCAGGTCAAACAGAGGCGGCCGGGGCTGAAAAAACAGAGAACGGCTTCACGGCACAGCAGTCACTCCAATGGTCATCGGACAAGCAATTTGAGTGGCCAGACCGACCTAAAGCGATGTACAGCGGAGGCGACGTGACCCCGAAGCTTCAGACATCTCCGTATAATCTGTCCCAAGATCTGCTTGAGGCGTGTGGGCCTGCCAGTCGAGACGCCCAAGCGTCTGCGATTGTGCTTTCGAATGGTTTTGGCTCGGCCGGAAACTGGAACGTGACGTCATGGAAGGACTATGCGTCTCTTTCCAAACTTCTTTACAGGTAAGTTGGTGGTTATGGGGGGCGATTGTACTGTGTGCACTGACTGGATAATGAAATGCCCCTTTCCCCCCCCCTACAGCACGTCCTACCAAGACGGGAAGTCGCCACATGCAGGCACAGGCTCGAGTCCTCGGTTACAATGGACAGGAGTGCTGCCTCCAGTTGGAACTCTTTCGCCTGGCTTTCCTACTTTGCCGAGCGCAGCCAAGAACGCGACGATGAAGCAAGCTGCAGTACAGCAGAGTGCATCGTCGCAACGCTTCTCGGCGCTATTGGCTGCGACGAAAGACATGCCCCCTGACACGGCAGACCTGATACAAGAAAGCGAGGCGGCTCTGACCGGGGGTGGGAATATCGTCAACTCGTTGAGCTCGTTGAGCTTGAGCGACTTCTTGAGGGCCCCCGGGAATGAATCGCATCGACCGATCTCAATGTCCGCCTTGCTACCGGGAGAACCGGATTTGAGCTCGGAGCAAAGAGTGCAGGTCATCATGGCTGCCGATTTCTGTGGCTGCGGCTTTCCTGCGCTTGATGCGTCCTTGAATCACTTGGGCTTCTACCAAACACTGACTGAAACGGTACGTTGACGAGCGTTTCTTGCCATGTCGATGGTTGCAGCTCCGTTCTAACTGTTGTGAATGGTTTGGTTTGAGCAGAATGGCAGCCCAACGGAGCTCCGTTTTGGCCCCAGTATGTTCCCGTTACCTGAAGAGATGCTGCAAGAGCTGGGAAGAACGGTAGCGCAGTGGAAGCGCCACCCAATGATCTGCTTCCGACGAGAACCAGCCGGAAGCAACGCGGAAGACTCGCTGACCCGCTTGAAGCTCACCGTGCTGCATCGTGCGACCCAATAATTATCATTTTAATGGCTACATTACGTACCACACACAATATCATGTTTGACACGCCATTTGTTGCCATTTTCGCTTTCAACCAAGCCGAGAAACATGGGCAAGCACGACTTCCTGACGCCCAAGGCCATCGGCATCCGCATGAAGGCCAAGGGTCTGCAGAAGCTGCGCTGGTTCTGTCAGGTGTGCCAGAAGCAGTGCCGGGACGAGAACGGCTTCAAGTGCCACACGTCGAGCGAGGCGCACCAGCGCCAGATGCTCATCGTGGCGGCCGACCCGGACAAGTTCATGAGCGGCTACAGCGAGATGTTCGAGGAGGCCTTCCTGGAGAACCTGAGAAGACGCCACAGCACCAAGAGGGTTCGGGCTACGCACGTGTACAATGAGTACATCGCCGACAAGCAGCACGTCCACATGAACGCGACGCAGTGGGAGACACTCGGCAGCTTCGTGCAGTACCTCGGACGCACGGGCAAGTGTGTGGTGGACGAGACGGAAAAGGGCTGGCACATACAGTACGTGGACAGAGATCCACGCGCTATTGCGCGCCAGGAAGAGCTGGACAAGAAGAAGAAGGCGGAGCTGGACCACGAAGAGAGGAACCGGCTCTTCATTGAGAGGCAGCTGAAGATTGCCAAAGAGAAAGAAGCGGACACGACGCAGCGACCCACGAAGCTGCAGAGAGGGGAAGATGGACAGAAGATTAAGATTTCACTGGGTGGGAAGAGAGAGGAGAAGGGTCTTCCCGCCAGTGCGAGTGTCTTTGAGCGGAAAAATGACGAAGAGAGACGAGAAAGGAGAGATGTGGGGGACAGACACAAGAGGCACGCGGTGGATGCGATCATGGAGGAAGAGGAGCGCAGGAAGAAGGAGAAAAGTCGAAGATTGGAGGACGAGGCCAAGCGTCAACGCAAAGAGAACTGGGTCGCCTCGGGGATCATCGTGAAGATCACGAACAAGAAGGTGGGCGATGGCAGGTACTACAAATGCAAGGGCGTCGTGAAGAAGGTGGAGGACAAGTTCTGCGCGACGGTGGAACTGCTGGACTCGGGCGACGTACTGAGATTGGATCAGGACGACTTGGAGACGGTCATCCCGAAACCTGGCCGGAAGGTCAAGATCGTCAACGGGCTTGGACGTGGCTGCATTGCCAAGTTGCTGGACATCTCAGTGGATGACTTTTCCGCGCGTATTCGGATTGACTCGGGATCATATCGAGGCGAGGTCGTGGATCGAGTCGAGTACGAAGACATCTGCAGGCTAGCGGATGAGTAGTTCTCAGTCGATCAGCCAAATACTCAGCAGAAAGCGTCAAACATGGCAACACTCCTCGTGCACTCAAGGCTGATATTATCCGTTCCTCGTGCATTCAAGTCTGATATGATCCGTTCCGTCCAGCGACAGCTTTTGACATCGCTTCACCTTGGAAAATCATGACGACGACGGTGATCGGCCTGCCCATCAACAAGAACAACAACACAGTCAGCTGTAAATCGCTCCTTCTCTCCATCCACTGCACCACAACCTACCAGTGGGCTTACTCTCAACGTCCTCCATGTCCTCGTCTTCGTCCGCTTGCTGCTCGTCCTCCATCTGCACGTCCTCATCTAGTGTGGCCTTGAGGTTCTGGATGGTGTTCATGAGCAGCGCGAACTGCTTGGTGCGCAGGTCCAGCTTGGTGTCCACGTTCTGGATGGAACTGGTGGCCTCTTGCAGTCTCAGCTGCTGCACTTCCATCTCCGCCTCGATTTCTTTGCGAGACGGCAGCTCATTGATGACACGAGCGATGGACTCGTACTCCTCCTTGTAGGCGCGCACCGTGCGCTCCACGTGCACCTCCCGCTTGAGCGTCTCGATGTCCTTAGAGGCTCGGGTGATGGCCGTGTCAATGTCGGCGTTGAGCGTCTCGTACTCCTCCAGCTCGCGGTCGCACGTGTAATTCCATAGTGCCGTCTTGGTCGCCTCGGCCTCCAGCTGCTCGAGCTCCCACAGCAGTCCGTCCAGCTCCTGGCGGCACGTGGCGTCGTCCACCGAGTCGTCCGTCAGCAGCTCCACGAGCCCCAGCAGCGTCTCCGCCACCTTCTTGGGCCCAGACTTGCCCACGGTACTCGTGCGGGTCAGTAGTCTGCGTCGGATCAAGGCGTCTGTGTGGACATACAAGGCGTTAGTGACGCAGGGGACGAAGAGCAAGAGCCTGCAGACGTACCGTCGTCCATGGCGTCAAGTCAAAATGTGACAGGAAAATTTCCGCGTAGATCGCGCGAGAACGCGGAAACTTGTCGCTATGTGGCTCGGTTTCCGCTGGATGCGACGTTGCTGTCACGCAGCAGATAGCCACAATTCAACATCCACTCGATCATTTCGGGCTTCGGACAGTACGCAGCATAGTCGAGAAGGCACCTTCCAGGGGGAAGGCGACTTCCGAAACAGAAGTGCATCCACATCTGCCCCGCCTCTGCTTTGATGTCACTAGCTTCTCGAGCATCACTGCTCGCCTTAGTGGGCAACGCGTACTTGGCTTCGACGTAGCCAAATCATGAGGGTCGTGTTGAAGGTGAGTGATGACTGTCGAGACCCCGTCTTGTAGAAGGCAAGCCGTCGAGCGACCTGCCGCCGCGACGCAGAGGACTACAACACAGATTCTCATTCCGCAATTTGCACTGCCTCGGCGCCTTCACTCTTCCCTCGCTCCAACAACCGCTCTCGACCCCACACCCTTCGCTGTACTCTCGCCCGGCCATGAGAGCTGAGCACCCGGCCGGCATCGAAGAGAACGGGTCTGGTGCCGTGCGCTCGGGCGGCACCAACGACCCGGTGCGGTGGCGACCGCCAGACCCAACCGACCAGGAGCTGCAAGAGGCCGGTGCGCTGCGTCACCGGCTACTCCAAGGCCGCGGGAGCGTCCTCTCCTACTCAACGGTAACGATGCCGCTGAACAAGGTCTGTCGAAGCTCTGTGCTGTACATGTGGCAGCTATGCCAACTCCAAGGAGCCGGCGAGCGGCGCCCCCGACAATTCGTTCAAGGTGTGCGACTAGTCTAAGTCGGACCCAATTCATGCGTGGGAACGGGTCTCCTGAAAGGGAGACTCAAACGAGAGCCCACTCGGTATACGGGCAGTCGGCGGAATGCAAGTTTTGTATTCTTTTGCCCAGTCCGAACGTACATATTTTTCGAGATAATTCCTAGGAATAAACCGCTGGATGAGAGAAGCGATAGCGCTGTACAAAGAGAACGAGGCGCAGCGCGAGCCCGAGCGTGATAACCTTCACTGAGGCCTACCTGGACGGCCCGCGCGCTGTAAGCTCGAACACGAGCTTTGGAGAAGCCTACAACAACCTGGACTACTGTACTGGGCCGGACCAAGAAGCCCGTCGAGACGTAAAAGTTGGCCAGCCCGATGGATCTGCAGCTCAGGAGGCCAAGCATTGCTGCGCACATACCTCTTGCGTCAAGACCAGCTTGGCCATGGATCGCCGGCTGGAAGGCCGTCATCGACCACTGCCATTAGACTTGCACCAGACACTCGAAGCTCTTGGAACTCGCAAAGTCCCAGTCCACCGTGATGCGGACTTTCACCTCACGCTTTAGTGCCCTGATCAACGCTTCGACCACGCGCGGGTTCGTCAATATAGATATGCCGACGTAGATCGTGTCGGCGGCACCTTCGATGTAGCCGAGCACCTCTGGGCCGGTGCCGCCGAACCAAAACTCGACGACTCCGCAACGAAGTCACCTGTCCACTTCGTCGCGGATTTTGATGAACGCCTTGCACGGGATGCCAGCGGCCTTAGCTGTGGCATCCAAAGAACGATCTTCGACATGAGTAAGAAAAGCAATTGCCCTCATCGCCTTGGGGGCGGTCCACTTGGGTGGCGCCCCCCGCCTCTTATCCTTGAGGCTTTTGCCTTCTTCGAAGCGCTGGCAAAACTTGCGTGCAGTGCTTTCATCGACGTCGAGCATGGCGCCAAGCTGAGCCATCGTCCGCTTATTTTCATTCCTAGCCATACCAAGCGTTGCGAGCTTTCGGCGATCAGCGTAATTCAGAGTCTTGGGCGCTTTCCTCTACTTCTTTTCCTTGGTCGTCGATGGAGATGGCAAGTCACTGCTTTCCGAGTCTGCGTCGTCACTCTCAGCTGAAGATGTCGTCATGTTCTTCTTCCTTCTCCTGCGCTTTTGCGTGCCCGCGGCCGGTTGCGAGGATGGCGGCGAGCTACTAGACGGCGCCCGCTTCCCCTGAAATCGGTACACGTTGGAGTGCTCGAGCCGTGGTGGCTCCAGGATGCGGTCAGGAACCCCCCAACTCGGCGTACAACTCCTCGTCGAGGTCGAGGCGGGGTGTGCTGCTGCTGCGGGGAACCACCATGATAAGGAAGTGACCCTCCTTCAGCATCCACGGCTTACAAGTAGACAAGAGGCAGCACCAAGGGCCAAGAAGCATGGGCTTTCGATCGAATGGCGTGGTTGAGCTGCCTTTTCAATGTTGCTTTTCACCTTTCTAATTGCGGCGGATAATACACTAGATTGCTTCGCTTAGCTGGGAATACCAGCAAAGGGATGTTCCCTCCTATCTGTCGTACGACTAGGTACTCCT
>JAABLK010001032.1:0-12108 GCA_012295415.1 Phytophthora chlamydospora | reverse complement strand
CCCGCACTGCGACTTCCGGGTGAAAACGCCGCCTTCAACATCATGCGCTTCGTGTGGGCCGGCTCGCTGAGCGTCTTGAAGCTTAACCGAGTGCGGCAGAGTATGTACTAGTCAAGTATCTCGGATTACAGCGGGCAACCAGAGCCCTCGATGAAGATAGCAGAGCTAGACCGAGAGGGTGAATACTGTAATGTTAAACCGGCGTCAAAAAGCTCCACTTTGTTCATCTTATCCTATCCTAGCGATCCTGCGGACCTCACGCGGCGTCCAGCACGTTGATCTCCGTTCGCGGCGTCAGGATACCCACGTACGAGACCACCGAGTCCTTGGGCTCCATGTTCTCGAGCTCCTGCTTCTTCCTCCGCACGATGACAACGGCGGCCACCGCGGCGACAACCACAAGGGCGCCCAACGCAGAGACGACGTACGTTCCAGTTGACGTGCCCGAGTGGCCGGTTCGAGTGGAGACCGTCCGGCTGTTGTCGGACGCCGAGCTGCTTCGAGTCGTCGACGGCACGGAGGTGGCCGCCATCTCCGGGGTCACCGCGATTGTGGCGTCCTCAGCAGAGATTTCGTCGAGCGACGACGACGAGCCGGAGGCGTTGTAGCTCCCGTCAAAGGAGAAGGACGACGTCGAGACCACGGACGCCTCGGTTGCTGCAGGCTCCGACGTTTCTGTCACCACAGGGACTTTCGTAGTGGGCTGCGGCGTGGCTGTTGTGGGCTGCGGCGTCGGAGCAGCAGCGGATGGCTTTGGTGTGGCCGTTGAAGGCGCCGGAGTCGGCGCGGCGGTGGTGGGCTTCGGTGTTGCAGTGGTTGGCACCGGAGTTGGCGCGGCAGTGCTCGGCACCGGGGTTGGCGCGGCGGTGGGGGCCTGCGTGGTGGGTTTCGGAGTAGGAGCCTGCGTGGGCGCCGGTGTGGGCGCCTCGGTCGTAGGTGCAGCGACCGTGGTAACAGATCCGCCAGGGCAGAAGATCAAATCGACGGCTGCACTGTCGGAACACGAGTGAGTCTTGCCGTCGTCGCTCGGGTACTGGTAAGCGTCGGTACACCCGTCGGCCATGCAGGTGACGGTGGCGCATCCGGACGGCGCGATCTGCATGGCGGTGTTGAAACCCGTGCCTCCCGTGACGGCTTTGCAGGCTTCCAGTGACCCGCAGCTGCCCGGCTGAAAAAGGCAAAGCAGAAACACAGTCCCGTGAGCGAACTTGCTCAACCTCTCGCTTGCAAGTAAAGAGAACTCACCCCAGTTGAACCGGTGGGAATGATCTGAGCAAGATGACAGGCATACCACACGAGTGTTAGCTGCTAGACCGTGACCTATAAGCTACGCTAAGCGCTAAACGTACCGAGATATCATACCACAGCGAGCCACCCGTAATGGAGAACTCGGCCACTGCAATTGAGAGAACATTCACTTGTCAGGGAACCAGGAATCGTCGGAAAGCAGACAGCAAAAACGTACGAGTAGCTTGGGAGCTGATGCCATTGCGGAACATGCCGTTGAAGCCTGTGGCGAGCGTGCGGGTCGTGCTGCCGCCCGAGGCGACGGTCTCGGTTGCCGAGTTATCGTACAGCTGGATGCTCTCGCCGCACTTGTTGTAGACATTCAGTTGCGTTGCCTGCGCCGCCGCTAGGCTGAGCGCGATCGTGATTGCTGCGGTCCAGAGCTGCATTGCTGTTAAAGGAAGTCGAGCGGTGTGTGACCTTGGACGAAAGTACTGTAATGAAGTGGAGAGGCACCATGCGGGACCGACCGACACTGGCCGCGGCGCACGACAGCCACGGACAGACAGCTCCGAGGATGCGGCGCCCGCCAGTCGCACAAGACCTTGAACTGGTCTTGCACCCGATGTCGCATTGCAGGCGTGGCATCCACTGCACGCTCTTTGAACGCAACCGACATGCGTGCGGAAGGCGGGGGGAATGTTCACCTTGCAGTCGTTTCCGAGACCACCCGTTTCCTGCTCGAGAAAAGCAGGTCATGCGATGCTGCAGACTGCGCCGACGTCAGGTCTCGAATCGAGGCCACGAAGGCCAAAGGTGTAACTTGCCCGCCCCATATCCTGCGGCGTGGGACGCACGTCGGTGATTTCTCGCCACACATCACGGCAGTCCGTCCTCGACGCTCGAGTGTTCGATCTTTTCTTTCGTGGAGATTAACGGCCGTGAGACAGGGCAAAACGAGCCGGACCAAGTTCAGAAAACCGGTTTTTCAGAATCGGTATACCGGAATCGGTAAGCGCGACTGCCAAAGTCGCCATTTGCGCGCAGCCGACGACACCGTCCGTTTTGACGAAATCGGCGGCGCGATGGCGCTCTATGCTTTGCCGCCAGACTCTGATGGGCAGGTTCGCCGTCTTCCAGTAGGGCGATTGGCAACGGCGCTGCTGGACTGGGGGCAAGAATGCTGCAGCGCCGTGCGCTTTGTGCGTTTGGGTTTGGGTTTTCCAGCATGTCTCCGAGTCTCGGGCATCGGCTTCCAAGATGGCAGGACACCGCTTTAACAGACAAAGACGCGGCGGCGGCGAACAGCAACGGAAATCCAAGCAGCAATCCAGCCAGCCGCCATCGGCACTGCAGCCTGCATGTGTTCGGCTGCCATCACTTGGCTCGCGGTGGCCGGCTTTCTGGGTACTCAAGGTGATGTTGGTGACGATCTTTTACTAACAATAACGTGTGAAGCTCGGGTTTGAAATAGCGCTCTGATCATGGACAGTCAAAGGATACGAGCGCTTCGAAGCGCTTTCAGTGAACACTGCGCTGCGGTTGATCATGTTGGCATAACAAGGAACTTCACGCAGCGGGCACCCATTGTCTTTCTACTACTACTATTAGTAAAACACACGCGTTCGTGAGGCAAAAAGTGGTTTAAAAAGTTGGTCTGGTTCAGATTCATACACAATTCCACCACTGCCACAGCGAATTCTCTGCTCGTTGTCGCTCGTATCAACACTTGATACCTTTGTCAAAACTGCCAGGCCGAGCGAGGACCCGAGAAGTATCCGGTGGTTGTACTCACTACGGTAGCGGCTGGGGTGCACATACACGACCTCAGTCGGGTAAACGCACGACTTGTTACAGCACGTTGATCTGCGTCACGGGGGTCATGAGGTCCTCCTGCGTGTACTGCTTGTCCTCCGTGGCGTCCAGCTCGGCTTTTTTCTTGCGGGCGACGGCCACAACAGCCACGGCGGCCACCACTGCCACGCAACCCAGACCCGTAGCAATGTACGTGCCCGCGCCAGTGCCCGAATCGCCGCTACTCTGGGTGTTGGCGCTCTCAGTGCTGCCGCTACTGGACTTGGACGAGGTCGTCGTCGTCGGGGCCGACACAACTTGTGCCGTCGACGAGGTCGACGTAGACTCGGTCTTGGGCGCCACCGTCGCCTGCTCCGTCTCGTCGGACGAGGTGGAGTTCGACGTAGCGTACGTCACCTCCGGGGTGCTCGTGGGCGTCTCCGTCGTGGGCTCAGGCGTGGCCGTGGTCGGAATCGGTGTCTCCGTGGGTGTTTCCGTGGGCGTCTCCGTCGTGGACACAGGTGTGGCCGTGGTCGGAATTGGCGTCTGTGTGGGGGTCGGCGTCGGGGCTTCGGTGGGTGCCTCCGTGGGCGCCTCGGTAGGCGCTTCGGTGGGGGCTTGCGTCGGAGCTTGAGTCGTAGGCACAGGCGTGGGAGCTTCGGTAGGCGCCTCGGTGGGTGCTTGAGTCGGAGCTTCAGTGGGTGCCTGGGTCGTAGGCGCCTGGGTGGGCGGAGCAGTTGTCGGGGCGGCCGTGGTGGGCGCCGACGTGGTCGCCTGCGTGGTCTGCGTGGTCTGCGAAGTCGACGAGGACGTCGTGGTCGAGCCTCCGCTGCCGCCGGGGCAGAAGGTGAGCTCCACGGTGGTCGTGTCCGCGCACGCGTGGGTCTTGGTGTCGTCCTTGGGATATTGGTAGGCGTCCTCACAGCCGTCCTCAAGACACGTGACCGTGGTGCATCCGGACGGCGCGATCTGCATGGCCGTGTTGAAGCCAACGCCACCCGTCACCTCCTTGCACTCCTCGAGAGACGAGCAGTAGCCAGGCTGCAGTCACCAAGCAACCAACACAAAACGTTAGTCACCGTTCGCTCAATCCCCATATCCGAGCTTTTCACTTACGCCGACGGAACCGGTGGGAATGATCTGAGCAAGAGTACAGGTAGACAACACGACTGTTAGTTGCAAGACCGCGGCCCGTAAGCTGCGTTAGATGCTGTACTTACCGAGATATCATACCACAGATACCCGCCCGTCACGGAGAGCTCGGCCACTGCATCACCACAACAGAAACAACCGTTAGAATGTCTCCCTATTGCTACATCTACAGACCAAACGACGTACAAGTCGCCTGAGAGCTGGCGCCGTTGCGCAGCATTCCGCTGTAGCCGTCGGCCAGCGTGCGGCTCGTGCTGCCGCCGGCCGCGACCGTCTCGGTGGCCGAGTTGTCGTACAGATCGATGCTCTCACTGCACTGGTTGTAGATGGTCACGGGCACGGAGGCCTCGACGGCGAAGGCCGTGAGCGCCAGCGAGAGCGCCGCAAGCGACGCCTGGAGCTGCATTGTATTGGGGTGGAGTACAAAGCTGGTCGGTGCAGGAAGCAGCTAGCGTTTGTTGATATGAAGCTGGTGGACCTCGCCCCGATCGGCCAGACAGAGGCAAATCCATTCAGTGCCGAGACTTACGACTCTACGCCGATGCCAAGTGTGCACCAGTTGGCGACCACTTGCGGCTTGCGCTGATCCTTTCGGTGCGCAGAGGACGGGCAAGGGTGGCGACAGACTAGGGCTTTGTATGGAGTAAAACAGCTGGAGGAAGTCAGAATCGTTTTGACGCGAGGTTCGTGCTGTACAGGGGTCGACGGATCCAGCAATGCTAACTCCACAGCGGAAGCGAGCAGTAGTGCCGGACGAGAGCGTTCATGGGGCGCGGTGCCGCTATGACTGACGCTCGATAACACCACCGAGATCTTTTGAGCTGTCCGAAGATACTGAAGACACATCTGCGTCATGTTGCATTGCGTGCGTGAAGTGCGTGCGCCAGCTTCCTAATCCCAAGAGCTGTAGCCAACTTGTGTGCCTCGCCAAGCCAAGCTTACATGTATTACGTTGGGAGTGCACACAAGCGCCTGCCTAGGTTGAAAGCTGGAAACACGATTAATCCTAGTCCGAAGGAACACATTTGCTGGATCTGGAGATAATAATCTAGCGTCTTCACCTTGTGAGTACGCTGCATTCGCACTCATTCCGCCCACACATTCAGTGAATGCCGAACTCCGTGAGCGCATTTCCCGGAGGATAATACCTGCGTTGACAGGCAACCAACCCGATTGAAATTTGAGCTAAAGGACGGCCCACTCGAATGCAAATACCAGGTAGCAGCAGGTAGTAGCAGCACAGCCAGCGGCCCAGCGACACGGAATCCTTCACAGTCAAGTGGCTCTCAAACTGGTACATGTACTGGTAAAGGCAAGATTTGAAAGTACATGTACCAACAAAGTGAAATATGAAGGACTCATCTGTCAATATATTTGATTTTGTATTGAAACTCTCTGCACTTGATGCCAAACTATTTTAATAGTTCGGCATCAAGTCCAGAGAGTTTAAAATAGCCGAGCGCCGCGCAACGCGGCGATAGTTTTTGGTCCCAGTACCAATGTGGCCTGCACGTCTCCGCTGCGCGACAGGCTATGAATACAAAATCAAGAAAAAAAGTATACCCATAAGCGACTTTCTGACTGCCTTTTGAAAAGCTGACCAAATTACGGTCGGAATCGAGGACCAACTCTTAACACCGAACTCTATGCGACCAGCACTCAAGGTGCACTACCAGCACTTTTAAAATCCGTCGAGCACTGTGCTTTCACGGCCACCACCGAATTAGCCCCTTTAATACCATCAATCGCTCGACGACACGGAAAGGATAATACCTGCTAGCGAAGTATTGGCCAATCCATTGTCTTTATTTTGCGGTTTTTATCTAATAGAAACAGGAGCTCTGATCGAGAAGCACTTTGCCGGATCGTGCTGGAGCAACAGAACTTTTAAGTTTGAGAACGGACATTATTTGACATCCCACGGTACGAAGATGAGGGATGGCATGGCACTCAAATCCTGAAAGTCTTGAGTAGTCGGTGCGTCAAAACCTATCCCTTCGTCAAAACAAGTTCAATTGGGGCGTGAAGGGCCTCATCAGAAAGCTCTATGGACTACGAGCCACCTGAGGGGGCTGACAGAATGGGAAAGTGGCGTGGTCTGAGGAATCGAAAAGTTAATTTGGCTGAGTTTTGCGAGTTCCAAATCACCCCTACGCGCCTTTTTATACACCTGGTATTGATTTCCCTTGGCCACCAAATATTGACCGAATGTATAAAATGAAACCGAAAATGTCGATTTTATGCTGTTTATAATTTGTTGCTCTAGACTACTCTCACTTTGACCACTATTACTACTTTCATCGAACCAAGCTACCAACCAACCACCTGCCGCCGCAATGCCTCGCTACCTTCCCTAGGTCAACCTCGCTATCGCGCTCCCTCGTGCGGACGCTGATATGCTGTTGAAGACGTTCAAGAGCTTCACGATCAGCAAGAGCGACCTGGGTCAATGCTGCATTTGCACAGTTGAAGTGCTCCCCTTGATGCGCACGCAGCTCCTACGCTGCAGCTGCGATGTATGCAAGGCGCGAACGACTGGTGCAGCTTGCCCTTGGAGAGGACGTGTAACGACATGCAGCACACTGAATGTGACAAATGTCAACAAGTTGCACGCTCACCTTTTGCCACTCCAATCGGCGGTGAAGCCAAAGCTGACTTCAGCGATGACGGACGTGGCTCACGACAGGGCCGTGCAAGGCCTCCGCCAGCTGCGCGTGGGCACGGGCTGATGAACCTGGACGAAGCTGCTACGCCGCTGTTGGCAACGGTACAGCGCTTCATCCACAACTACGTCGTGGGTACGCTGGGGGTAGGGACTTGCTCAAGGCTGCCCGCCTCAAGATCCGTGATGCTGGCTACACCGAGCAGGAAGAAGAGTCGTCTGCGTTTACGTTTTCGTGGCGCAATGACACCGAAGGAAGGCCCATTATCGGAAACGGTACCGATCAAGACCCGTTCGTAGTCGGCATCACCACGAAAAAACTGCTGCGAAATGCCGACCGCGATCCCGGGTCTTTCATCCTGCATATCGATGCGGCGTACAAGCTCTCCCAGGTTGGATATCCCGTGGTGGTGGTCGCTGTGTACAATAGAGCCCGGCAATCCCACCTTGGTGCTGTTTCTGTGGTCTCTCAAGAGACACAGGAGCAGTACACAGAGGTTCTCAAGTTTGCGTCGGGTGTATCAGCTGGTAACTAGCAAGGACATGTGCGATGCTGATTTGGCGCAGTGGGCTGCGCTGCAGGACGCCTTCAGCATCAACAGCGCATTTCGTTTTCTGCTGTGCTTTTTCATGTTACGAAAAACTTATACGAGAAGATTCGCTGCCTGGACTCCAGCGTGTATTGCGTCACACACCAGCTGCATTTTACGAGTACCGAGACTGAGTTCAACGAGACGCTTGCAGAGGTGAAAGCAGAATGGAGCAATTGGTGCAGCTCGTTGAATTTAGAGCGTACTTCGAGAAGATGTGGCTGAACGAGAAGGTTTGGCGGTGGCAGTGTTTCCACACGGCCAGCGAGTACGCCACCACCAACAACTCGTGCGAGACATTCAATGCTGCCGTCAAGCGTGACGTCACCATGGGTCGGCGATTGAAGGTCGGCGCGCTGGTAAACCAGCTAATGATCCTTTGTGGCGGCGAGAATGTGCGGGCGAAGCCATTTGCAACGACGGCCACGTTCTCGTACCGTCTTGCCAGGCGAGCTTGGGCTCTGACCCGCGATGGACTTCTGTACGAAAAGGTGTTCCAGCGAAGAAGCATCATATCTCTTCTTGCTGACGCGCCGTCACGGACCACCACCAACTCCATCTGCGTCATGGCACTTCCTGCCACCCACGTATTTGATGTTCTGGAGCACCGGTCGCGCGAAAACCTCCCCGTCACAGCGCAGCTGAACTCCGAGACGGCCAGGATGGAACGCTGGAACACGCCACCGTGTGGATGGGAAGTGGACACAGAAGCTCGGACTTGCCCATGCCACTTTAACATGAAGCACGGGTCGTGTGTTCATCTGCTGTTTGCTCTCGGCGCCGTAGGTAGTATCGACGCCACTGGTAGAGAGACACTGTTCTACCGAGGAACCAACAAGCGCAAACGTGCGCAAGCAAGAACGCAACCGGCCGAACGCCCGAGAGCCAATGGCCACGCGCTGCATATGGAATTAACACCGGTCACAGAGATGGCATCAGAAATAACAACTAGCGAGAATCAAACACACGCCCTTCATCTCTCTTACCGGTTCTGCTTGAGGTCTCGCAATCTTTGACGTCAACAATGTGCCAGTGAGAAAATCGTCACACTCTTACGGTATATATCGTGCAGGATCGCAGCAACTTGCACGCCTTCTGGAAAGCTGAACTTGTAAAGCGCATGGCGGGCAGCTCGAGCGCGGGCTCCGTGGACGCGTGGCCCAGCGCCGACTCCATGGGTAAGCGCGGGCTGCCTGGGGCTGCAGGTTCAGCACGTTTCCTTGCGGCCTTCCAAATGCGAGTGGGGGAATTTCTTTCTGAGTGCCTAACCGTAGTAACTACCTGGTAGTCATATTTTCGTCGTGGCATGACGACGACCGCCGCCACCGGCAGACGAGGCAACCTGTTGGCGCAGACAGTTCGCGTCCTGTCTCGGTAAAGTGCTGGCTCAAACGTGCAGTGTTGGCCTCCATTCTTACCAGTATTTACGGTATTTCCTCGTCGGAACCTGATCTAACAATAGCAAACGCTTATTTAAAGATCAACTTTTAAGTTGAATAAGATCACCACTCAGCGAGTAGCAGCTCCCGTGCCCTCATAAAGCGAAAATGCACTTCGTTTTTATCTCTGCACACTATATACACGTACAACATGCGCTTACCGTTGTGTGCACTCCCAAACATGATTAATCAATACTAGAGCAGTCATTTAAGTTCCTACCGTGATGCCATAGTTGCACACAGCGTCTTCACTAGAAGTGAAGTAGAAATTCACGGAGACCAGCTACACGGTCACATCAGGCCAACCTTGACAGGTCCACTCAATCCAGTAGCAGCAAGTGCTCAGGTAGTAAAAGGCCCTCCAGGCACAGCTCCAGGACAGCTGCACGGCTGAAATCGAGCCCGTCCAATACTTGGCTACTACGTGCCAAGTGGCTTCAGCAGTATTGGGCAGGAACAGGCACCAGAAGGTGTGGAAAGTGTCCAGCCACTTATGAAGTAGTCGACCAAGTCCGTGGAGGTGTTCTTGACGCGCTTCCAAAGCGGTTGCCTCGAGCTCAAGCACGCAGCTTGCCCCCTCCCCCCCCCCGCCCGACGTTGGTAGCGACGCACGCACACCTTCGCTAGTTCCGCCCACTTGTAGACGAAGCGGCCCACCGAGGGCCAGAACCGGCACACCACGCCGATCAGCGGCCACGCGATGGTCCATAGCGGCGCGCCGCTGGCGACCAGCAACAACTGGCGCCAGTGCGAAATCGTCGTTCGGACAGCAAGTCCCGCTCCAAACACAGCCACAGAATATCTCCGCGCCGTCAGCTCCATGCTGACTTCCGGTCAAAAGGGAAAAAAAAACCAGCTTGGGTTTCACTCTGCCACCGACACAGACCTCGTTCCAGGATCGATAAGAACCCATCAGCTTCGGCGAGAGACTGTCACCGTGAGACGGCAGGAGGCTCTAGTCCACCGCGGGCAAGAGACTTCAACCGGAAGAGGCGAGAGACTTTCACTAGGATATGTCGAGAGACACCCGGTTGGTCATTCGACCGTGACCGTTCCGGTGGTCGGATTAAGTCCGACCTGGCCCATCTCCCTTTTGAGTGACGGGACACGACCTGCCAGTTGAGAAATTTTCATTCCAACTGGGTGACACTCTCGAAGTTGCCGGAGAGGGAATCTGCCGCTCTCTTCCCAATTTTGGCACAACCCTGAGCCAAGCCGTCTTCCGTGCTATTCCCTCATCTCCATGAGTCGACGTCTGCCGCCCACGCCCCCTTCGGCCGAAGCCCACCTCCGCGAGCTTCTGGACGACGACACCGTCGACGGCCACGACGAGGCGGTCGCCCAAGTCGACTTCTGGACGCGCATCTGCGACTGCTCCACGGGCTTGGAATCCCTCGACAGTCTGGTCGTGCCAGTCCTGGCGGGTTATGACACGGAATCTACCGGCTTGACCGAAACGGTCGTGGTGCTGCCGCCTACAAACCAGATGAGCACCCACCTGGCGGCCCCGCACGATCTCTTCGTGGGTGCGTCTACATCGCCGTCCAAGCGTCCCTCGTCCCGTAGCCGCATCGACATCCGCCCGGCCTAGATGCAGGAGTTGTCCAAGTTGAGATCCAAGCCTGCGCCTCGTCCCATCTACCAGTTGGATCTGCTCGAAGGAACCCGAGCGCATCAAGCGGGGTGCGGATCTTGTTGGCTGCCGCGAAGCACGACAAATCGCCATTCCGGCTAACTTACCGTTGGTTCGGCCAGCGCGTCTGGTATGACCACGTCAAGCACCCGGACCTCCTGCTGTCACAATATCGCTGGTGAATGAAGTACCGCGAGGTCTTCTTCCTGTGCACCCTGTACCCGCCCTCGGACGACTCCGAGTACTGCGAGAAGAAGGCGAACGCGATCCCGCCCGGTTGTGGTTCATCGGGAAGAACTTTCTCACCCTGAGGTACTTCCAGTTCCTGTACGACTTCGAGACACAGTCACACGACACGCTGATGTGGTTAGGTGACAAGGCGTCGAAGCACTCGGCGAGCGCCAAGACCAAGTCATCGTCCTCCGGCTTAGCTCAGGATTTAGTCTCGCTTCGCTACCAACGCACGACCGACCGAGTGCTGGGCCCGCTTCAAGTCGACGAAGACGGTTATGCGTTTATCCCAGAGCTCCTGGAGCAGACCGGCGCGCTTGACCGTACGCGCAAACTCACCCTTCGTCTCTCGGATGAGGCCCTGGCCCGGACCGCTTGCGACGTCGCGGGCGGTCCACCGGCCCGACCGTCCTGGGTCGGCAACACAAGCAATGGCGTGCGGAAGCACCTGGTGGCGAGTAAGGAGCTCCTCACATTCAAGCTTCTTACCACAAGAAGTGGTCTTCTTCGAGCTACCGGCCTCCCTAAGACGAGAAGGCCTTCAGTTCGGTCGAAGTCGATGACGATGACTCAGTTTTGGAAGACAGCTCCGGAAAGATCACGGACCCCCCGGCCAGCAAACCGTTCCGTCGAACGTCAGCGTCCTCCCATGAGGGATTTTAACGCTATATACAGTCATCTAGCTGTATAACATGTGCATACCGTTGTGAGCACCCCAAACATGGTTAATTAATAACAGAGTAGTCATAAAAGTTCATGTGGAGTGAAATATATTGATATCATAAACCTTGTGCGCAGCTATGCATCGGTGGATCTAGAATTGAGCCAGCCTGTGGCCTGCCTGCCTCCGATGTGCCTCGGCGGGCTTTTTGCTTTTCAACAACAGATGAAATACGAAAATAAAAAATCGCGATAAAGTTGATCAATTCGAAATTAATAATGACACAGCATTCCTATTTAAAAATAAAAGCAATAACGGACGTCAGCTAGTGCTGTTGTTCAACACACAAATATGCACAACACACAATATATTCACACACTGTCCATTAAACCCAAGTTGCTGAACGGTGTGTTATCTGCTCGTATTGATCTATGCAGCGCACCTCGTCGTGGCAGTGCCGGAACGCGTCCAAATTCCAAATGGCACCAAAATTTGTTTTCCATCTAGTCAATATGGCCCACACACATTCGTTACGTAGTCTTAATAAGTACGCTTATGAAAAGTAAGAGAACAATTAAGCCAATGGAACGACTGGATTTGTGTTTATTGTTACGCTTACTATGCCGTCGAGTACTTTGGCAAGTGTGGTATTGCGGTACACACAAAAACGTCAGATGTGGTTCCTTAGCAACAAACACAACAATCGCCGAGTCGAAGTC
>JAABLK010001030.1:0-12165 GCA_012295415.1 Phytophthora chlamydospora | reverse complement strand
CTCGCCATTTAGAGGAAGGTGAAGTCGTAACAAGGTTTCCGTAGGTGAACCTGCGGAAGGATCATTACCACACCTAACAAAACTTTCCACGTGAACCGTATCAACCCCTTAAATTTGGGGGCTTGCTCGGCGGCGTGCGGGAACGATATGGAGCCCCACGAAGGCCAGTTTACGGCTAGCTTGTCCTGACGGCGCCGTATTTTCCAACTCGTGCAAGCTTTCGCTGCGACGCCGGACCAGAATCTGACAGCGAACTCCGGTTGATACCCGACAGGTCGCTGAAGCTTTTCAAGCAGTGGTGCAGCAGATGATGCTGAAGCACAGCATCACAGAGGTATATAACGCCGACCAGACCGTTCTTAACTTTGAGCACGTGCTGACTCACACCATCAACTAGAATGGAACTCATACGGCGTGGGTCCGCAACCGTGGCAAAAAGAAACGTCGTCTGACCGTAATGGTGCTTGCAGACCTGCGCGGCATCAAGTGAGCCCCTTCTTCGTTTTCAAGCAGCCCCGTCGCGCGTTCCTGCCACGGAAGCTCAACAATCAAGCTCACGAGTAAGGGTTTGGTCAGGACTATGGAAGAAAATGAAGACGGTACACGCGGCAACCGGATGCCAATCTACTGCAACAGCCGCGGGTGGTGGAACACTGGAATTCCTACGGTTTCATTTCGCTGGTCGTGTTGACGTCGACAAGCCCGTCCAGTTTGAGTTCAGCGGACACTGAACATATGAAGTGAAAGCGAGAGAGAGAGAGAGAGAGAGAGAGGCAGACTTTTCTATTTGGTCAGTTTATCGACGACTATAAGTCTGGTTGATCCTAAGTCTGGCAAGCAACGCCGGTTCGGATGAACGGCCCGGTGGTTGCGCGAGAATGGTTCCTTTCGGAGCCTTCTCTGTTGGTTGTCGCTCTAGTGCCTGTGGGGCACAACAGGAGTCGAGCTCCGTTTATCATATTGTCTGGTTGCCTCCGTTCTCGCTTTGCGATTTCCGTTAGCTACCGCATTGTTGTCTCCCAGTATCCTCGCACACTTCCTTCGATCATGATGTCCTCATCCTAAAACACGTTTCGGTTTCGGTGGATCCATAAGCAGGTAAAGCATGCGCTGCATAGGATTTTCCACATTCGTCTCTACTCCTTCTCGTACTCCGCTTTATCATCCGGGAAGTTCTTCGTGAGGAGTGATCTAGTTGCTCTCGACAGCTCTGGTGTGCTCTTCGTTGGGCGCAGTATGGCTGAATCTGGCCATTTTGTCGTGGCTCCATTGTTGTCCGGTCCAGTGGCAGATCAGTTGTTGCCAGCATGCCCTGGTACACGGGCATGACCACAGGATATGCTCTAGCGTTTCCTTGGTTCGATGTCAGCAGAGCCGTTTGTGACAGCTATTGTCCGTCGCTCTGCCTTCATATTACATGTTTGAGCGTGCCCGGTAACATACCCACACTTGATACTCAGTCAGCTCGTTGTTGTGCGCCCAAAGTTGATTCAGTGTCTGCTGCAGGGCTGCCGCGTGCCATGTGCTGCTGCCGGTGGCTCGCTGCAACCCTCGGAACACGCTGTCTATCGAGATGCTGTCGCCCCGGTATCTCCGAATCGCTTGTTTCTTGATTGCCGCTAGAATATGCCTGTTTACAATTGTGTCTGGCACATTCCACGGGAAGCCGTGCAATCCGGTGGGTGAGCATTGAAGACGATGCTGCCGTCGCTCGCATGGCATTGCAACATTTGAATGTCCATTCGCATGGGCGCGTTTGTATTGTCCGTGTTGCATACTTGCCAATGGAGCCCATTTGGCTCCTGCTTGAGTTCAAAGCTGTCTATGCCCGTCCCCGTTCTTGGTTTGGCGATCACCTCGAAGCAGGTCTCTTGCCAATATCGTCCAGGTGTAGTCCTAGCGTTGGGTGTCATCGCGTTGCCGAGTTTCTCACTTGTAAACGCTCCCAATTGCCAGCCTCGCTGCACTGCTAATTATTGCAAGCCCCCACCTGCGCAGCTGGGACTGGTGGTGGCTTTGGTCGTCTTTGGCCGGGTTCGTCATGGCGTACCCGCTTTCCTTCACGCATTGAATGTAGTGTGTAGTCCTGAAGCCTATCGTACTTTCTGCAGGTCAACATCTTGCCGGTCGGGTTTACAATCGCTAGGTTGTCGTACCAGAAACATGTTGACCAGAATTCCTTCTCCTCTTGTCTCCATGCATATGGTGGATTAGGTAGTTGGTGGTGTGTTGTCACTGTCCATGTCCCACTGATCGTGATACTCGTCGCTCCTTCCCTAGATCCTTCAGCTTTCCTTGCCATTGCTGACTGCTCTCCTCCGTTGGTTTCGGTGAAGCGAGTCAGCATCCTATCAGATGTTGGAGAGCGTCGCCTGGTGCTCCACGTCGTTTGCCGGTGCTGCCGCCCGCTGTCTGCCTCGGCGAGACTCCTTCCTCTCAGGTATGTGAAGCTTCTCTGAAAGACCACGCGCGCCAGGCGGTACAGTATCTGTCATGGCGCTGTATGAGCAATTGTACCGTGTGCTTTGCTTGTTAAGCTTTGCACGAGATCTCCACCGATGCGAGGCCGACGCTGCCTGCCTCTTTTGGGGTGAAGATCCGTCCGGGTTCATCTCGTGGCGGCTTGCCTCCATACTGGTAGAATGCCGCCACAAGAATTGCTTCTGAAGATTTCGAATTTGTCGGCTTTCCCAATGCGGTAACTCAAATGCTAATGTAGCGAAAAGGACCGACGGCAGCATTATGAAATTGAGCAGCAGCTTGCTCTTGATTGGTTGTACTTGTAGTCCTGATAGCTCGCCAAACGGATGCACGACCATAACTCGCGCTAGTTGGTTGGCTTCCTGGAGGAAGACCGTGGAGTCACCCACAAACGCGGAAAAGGCATGCGTCAAACCGGCTCTCCCCAGCACCTGCATGTCCTTGATGTGATGGTCATATTTGATCGCGATTACCAGGATCACTGCTGCCAGTAGGATCAATAGAGGCGCCAACGGTCACCGCTGCAGGATGCCAGAGATCAGCACCTGCGGTACTGACAGTTCGCCATTTACAAGGAGCCTCGCGGTAGTTCCGTCATGAAGCTTTCGGATCAGCTCGATGAAGGCTGGCGAGAACCCAAAACGCCGAAGCGCCATAAATAGAAACTCTCTTGCAACGGTATCGTACGCTTTCTTGAAATCCAGCAGTAAATAACTTGACTGCGCGCCGCCGCCAGATTCGGTTGCGATGTGGCTGTCGCTAACATCGCTAGCATCATCACCACTGTTTTCATGAGTTGACGGCCACGAACGAACCCCTGCTTAGAGCCCCCAATGGGTTTGCCCATGATCCGTTGCTCTGTTGTAGCGATTACTTTCATGAAGATTTTGTACCCAGTTTGAAGCAAAGATATAGGCCTGTAGTTTATGGTGTCCACGGAGTCTCCATTTTTAGCGGGATGATAAGGGCTTCTAGGAAGGAAGGCGATGGGTCTCCACCCTTCAGCAGCTCGTTGCTGATTATCATCATGATAGGAATAAGGATGGCTTGCGCGTCTTTGAAGAAGTCATTGTTGAGCCCATCCGGCCCGGCCGCTTTGTGGCGGCTGAGGCTGCGACCGCTCGAATCACTTCGTCTTTCGTTACCTCTGCCATTAGCATGGTGTTGTCCATGTCATTGCGTTTCCGGTCGTCTGGCATCGTCCCAAATTCAGCGAACTTGCTTTGCAGCCCGCCACCGTGCACTGCATTGTGTATCGTTCCTAACATCGGCTGCCACTCCGTCCCGAATTTGGTCGCTACAGCCATTCTTCTCGCAAATCCTGTTCCATGCAGATGTTGGATTCCGTGATGGTTTGGTTGCGCTCCCAATTGGAGGCCAGTTTAAACTTAAAATGCAGCTGGTCCGATGTTCGGTTTAGGCATTGCCCAAACCGTACAAGTTGTTCTACTCTCACTCACACCTTGGTGACCCGGAAGAGGTCCCGTCGTGTGGGAAGGTGAGCCCGTTCTGAGCATTGAGCTTGTGCTTACCGTATCTTTCGTTCCCTTTTGCCGAGGGTTCGGATGCAGTCCGCACACTTGTTCGCTGTTACGTCCCAGTTGCTTGCCTTCACATCGTCACCAATACCGGCTGCTGTCAGGTCGCCGATCAGCTCCTCCTGCACCAGCTCCGGGCGTGGCGTCTTGATTGGATAGACAGCCGCATTGCTGCGCTTGGGATGGGATTCATCAGATTGGCTGTCGCCCAGGTACAGCCGCACTCGTTGATTGTCCGATGGAATGTCCGGCTCCTTGGCTGCAACCCATTGGTCTTGAGCTGTCCAATGTTGTGGAACGTAAAGCCGATGTAGTTGACTCGCCACCCCAGGCCTCCAATGCGTAATGAGCTCGGTGGGTTCAAAGGTGTCCTCATCGTCCACGCATCCTCGAGCTGTGCTTGCAGCAATAAATGCGGAAACGTCGCGCTCTCCGGGCGGCCTGTGCGGTTCCCTCCGAGCCGATCAAGCGCCGGGCTCATTACACAGTTGAAATCACCAGCGAGGATCACGTCGTCATTGCTCCAATGACATTGGTGTGTCTGCTCGTAACATTTCTCTCTGCCGGGATGGTCGTTTGGTCCGTAAACGTTGACCACTTGCCTGTCTCCAATTGAAACAGCTATTATCCGCTTGGACCACCGCTCTTCCTGCAATGGCTTTGCCTAATCTGCTACTACCGAGTTCAACAACACGGCTACGCCCCCGGTCTTGCTATCGTCGATACGCCAGTAAGATAGTCTTGGTCCCTCCGTTTGATGCTGCATCCCCCAGAGCTGTTTCTAATCGTTAGCTAGCTGTCGGGCTTCCTCTTCAGAGCTGACGTGCGTTTCCTGTACAAGCTACGCTCACACAATGGCGTTCGCCGCCAGGATCTCATCCACTTGATTTCCCTATCATCTGGAACCCCGCGCAGAGTTTACGTCTCCAGTGATGCATCCGCATCCGCCTTCGCTCATTCTTTGTTCTCGCTTCGCATCTATACTAAGGTCCGTAGACGTCTCCTAATGTGCCTGTTGTCATCCGCGTGGGCAGGGTAGGTGACCGCTCTTGCCGGCCCTTCCTACTAACGGTTCACCGCTGCTTCTCCGTGCTCGAGAGCAGCAAAGGAGTAGCATGCAACGGCATGCCAATCGACATCACGACGTGACCCCATGTACGCTTGCCCATATGTCGCCTTCGTATCCAGCGCGTCGTGAGTCTGGATTTCAATGGTCAAGAGTCTGCGTCGTCTTCGCGCCCCAATAGGACCCGGATCTCTGACCCATACAGGAATGCGCATAGTAGAAGCTTTGCTAGTTGGTCCTTATGACTTACATCGCACAGTCGAAGCAACTCACTCTCCCTATACTCCATTTTACGCAGTCGGACCTAGTCCTCACGGTTATCAATGGGCGGTGCGAGGTTTGAAGATGCTGATTTGTAGAAGCTTCGCCTTCCACTCATCATACCTTCTGCGCGCGGATTGGTCCTCCGTTCTGCTCCAGTAGGCTGCCAAACTGCCGTAGAGGTATTATTTTTTCCATCCCGCTGTCCAACTTCCAGTACCCCTCGAGGACTTCTGCAGGGAAATCTCTGACACATTTAAATGAGATTGTAAGGCTCCTGCTGTGCCGAAACGCACCATTCGTCCAGGTTTCGTGTCTCTCTTTGAAAACAAAAGCACAGTTTAACAAGAGATGGGCAAAACAGAATGTCCTTGTCGACCGTTCCTTCCATTGAAATACACCTTGTTTTATTACAACCAATCCGTAGTACTAGATATAATACGGGGTAGGTGAAATATGCATCTCGGCTTCAGACCCCTGCAAAGACGATCTGAGCCTCCAGAAACCGCTAAAATATACGAAAATTAATTTCGGTGGGGTGCGCAACGAAGGCGCGTTCATTCTGAGAATCTCTCAAGAAGCTTCCGTGTGCTCGCCGTGTCGAAGTCACCCATGATACGATTTGCAAACTGTTGCAGGCTGCAACTTGCAGCGAGCTAGAGCTCGCGCCGACGACTGACCACATGCCGCCAAAGAGTGCGCGCCACGTGGGCCGCTGGCCACCCATACACGAGAAAACGCAGCGCATGGGGGTGACAGACAGTAGCAGAAGAAGACGCTCATGGTTCCCGCAGACGAGAAGGGCGAAGAGGGCGCGTTCGTGGGCTACAATAAGTGGGCGGCCGAGGCACTCAAGCTGTAGGTGGCCACGGACTTTGTGTACGATACCAGGCGAGCGCGTGTGATGCGAAGCGGGGCGTGTTCATCGCCGAGGACGTGGCGCCCCACACGGAGGTCTTCAGCATCCTGCTGGACTCGGTGCAAGAGCCTGCAGGACAGTGCCGTGCTGCAGAGCGTGACGTTCTTCCAGCAGCTTGTGCCGGAGCGCGAAGACGACCACCTGGCCATTGCGCTCTACAAGAAGTTCGTACGCGGCCGCGAGTCCAAGCGGTTCAAACACAACAAGATGCCACCCAAGCCGTGCCACAAAGCGCTGTACTTAGGCCAGCAGGAGCTGGAGGCGCTGTGCGGCAGCAACCTTATCTTCATCGAGCTGCAGATGAAGGAGAAGATGGCGCAGGACCAGGCCAGGCTGAAAGCATCGGTGCTTGTGGTGCTCTTTGAGAACATCACGTATGACCTATTCGACGAGTATTTCACCTTTCAAAACTACAAGTGCCATTTGGAGCCGCTGGATGAAGCTTCGCTGGCGTCAGAGGACAAGGAAGGACGGGCCGAGGAGCATACATCGAGCACGAGCGGCCTGCCTGTCGCCAGGCAGTCGTTCAAAACCGTGGTGCCGGTGCTTGACATGCTGATCACGACACGGAAGCCGAGATGTTGCACTTTTTCGACATGGATAGCCAGCGATTCCAGATCGTGAGCCGCCAGGACTGCAACGCCGGTGCGCAGATGTTCGTCAACTATGGTCCGGTGTTGAACCACAAGCTCTTGTCGCTTTATGGCTTCATGGTTATCGGCAACCCTTTCGACGACGTGGAGATGTGGCAGCCGTGGACAAAACGTCCACACAGTTCTTCCACGACTGCGAATCGATCGAGTTCAGCCAGGTCGGCCCCCGCTTTACGATTCGGCCACAAGGCCGAGTTCGGCAAGCTCTTCAAGGTCAACCGTGAGATGAATCCACGTGTTTGACTGGATCTGGGTGGTCGAGCGTGACATCAAGTGCATAAAGAATTGCCTCGAGTCGAATCACAAGGAACGCAACGAGAGCGAAAACTTGAAGGGGAATCAACTGAAAGAAGGGCACCTTGTAGTACTCGAGGGGATTTGTAAGAAGAGAGCGGTCCATCTTCGAACCAAAAGGATGGTAAAAACGAGGCCAAGCTGGCGCGGTGCGCCTATCGGAGCAGTGGATCGTGAAGCTTCTCGAGAAGAACATTGCACAAAGCTGATGATTTTGTTTTCTACAGGCTCTACCTTGACGAGTACGTGTTATGGCATGAATGCATGTAATTTCCACGGACACTTTAGCAGTCTCCACTACTGATGTCTTCTTCGCCGATATAGTTTGAATCTTCGCCATCGCTACTAACCAATTCCACGCTGGCGCCTCCCTCGTTTGTGCTGATGATGCGCGGAAATAATCGGTTCGCAGCGCGTTGGTTCCGGCGAGCGTTGTCGGTTGCAACACGGTCTGGCCGTCGCAACAACGACAGCGGGGTTTCCGTTGGGAACCAGTTGGCTTGTGTTGTCAGCTGCCCGGCTGCATTGTAGTACGTGGCAGTAACGAAGCAGAGGTATCCGCCTTCATCTGTTTCCATCACGTACGTGGCATCTTCTAAATCGTCTTGACAGCTGTCGATGCCTTGGCTGGTCCTCTCTTCATCTGAAATGGTTTGGATGCATTGACGTAACTTCATAGTCAACGCGGAGGTGGTCCGCGCCGCACAAACTGTCAGCGATGAGGCCATTCTCGTCAGACAACGACTCCTTTCCAGCATCAGGGCTCGCACACTGAAGGTGCTCCTCGGGGTCACGCAGGGTCGAATCAGCGCACAGGTGCTCGTCCATCACGGCGTTTGTGCTGCTACCGATGTCGGAAGTGTCGGCAACGGTATATCTGGCTCCGGGCGCTGCGGCGTGTCTGGCTTCGGGCGCTGCAACGTATTTGGCATCTGGCTCTGGCACAGGGGCTTGCAGGGGTGGCTCAGCACTGTGTTTCGCACGATCCAGCGGAGGAATACTCCTAGAAAAGGCACGATCGATGCACTGCTTGTCAATGGCGCCACTTGTTCGCTCGAAAAAAAGCTGCAGTTGCTCGATTACTTCCTCGACAGCACCCCAATCCTTATGAAGGCTTTACGTATTTCCAGCACGGCAAATTTGTCGATAGTGGATCCTGGACGAAGAAGAGAGCTACACATTGCGCCCATGTCGGACCGAGAGGCGTAGTAACTTCTTGTCATCGCGAACAAAGTCTCCCAGAAAATAATAATACGAAACAATGCTTCTTCTGCGGCGGGTCTCATAGAGAACAAGGCGAGAAATCTACAGTCTTCTTCCGTTGCTTCCAATAATCTCAACTATCGTAGAGTGTCCAGATCGAATGGCGAGCTCTTGCCGGCACGCCCAGCGCCGCAATGTCAAGATTCGCTGGCGAGCTCTTGCCGTCACGCCCTGCACACTCCGTCAAGATCGCTAGGGTACGAAGAAGCTTAGGACGGTAACATACACGGGGAGTACGTGATATATGGTGGCCAATACGTTCACGATGCTCTCGAGTGTGGGAAAACTGGTAGCTCGCAGCTTCACACACAGCGTCTTCAATCCAACGCAGCAGTAGTCGTGTTACCGGTCGATAAATGTGTCATCTAAAGCGTCTACCATGCCGACCAAGACGTCAACGTGCTTCACAAAGACCATGAGCTCATCGCCCTTTCACACTATGCACGTAACCAAGGGCCAGCGACGGCTACATGAAGAGTTCGAACCAGCTCCACCACCACTACTAACGAGATTGCTCGGTCCTGACCAGCGCCTACTCAAGGCGTAGCCACAACGGAACCCCGATGTGCCGCGTAATGACAGCATAACGGACATGTAGCCCTTCGGCAGGACGGCAGACAGAGCAGCACCGCGAACGCGTAAGGCTTGAGCAGCAGCACAGCTACGTAGGTCTTGGGCAGCACCGCAGACTCGTAGGACTTGAGCAGCACGACAGCTACGTACGTCCCGGGCAACACCGCGGACGCGTAGGGCTCGAGCAGCACGACCGCCTCCATCGGTAGGACGCCATGGCCCTCGCGATCTGGGTGAGAGGCTGACCGAAACACAGCAAAATCACGACAGCCACGTCGGCCTCGATCTGCAGGACGCCGTTTTTGAGTTTGGGTAGCGTGACGGCCAGGCCGGGCTTGTACAGCAGAATGGCACGAGCTTGAAAATGCTGGTTTGCGGCGGCCAGCAAATTTGGAAATGAGCGAGGATTGATTTTGGCCCGCGAGATTCGTCAAGATCGAGGCCGTTCGGCGCGCCAAACAGCTTCAAGTGGCTCCGCCAGTCATACAGCAGCTTTACTTCATTCCTCCAATCACGATTAACTTCAACCTTATCCACCAATCCGGTGGCAGCGAGGACACAGAAGAAAAGGAAAAGCTTGGACAAGCTCGCTACCAAGAATTTCACACTGGCAACAATGAGCAACATGCTTACCCAATTTCACGGTCGGACCTATTCTAGGGCAACATACCTGCTTCAACAAGCAATTCGTTCACGAATTTCAACTCTTCTGGTCGGCGTTGTTGTGCCTAACATTGCGCATCATTAGGCGCTGGGCCCGCACAAAGAGGTCATCTACATAGTGAGATGTTAATCGAAACGAAGAAGTCTGCGCCTAGTCTTCCTACCGTTAGTTGCGTCGCTCGCATCTCCTGATCTGGAGTCCTAGGTCACAGACAGGTACGGATACGCCGGACGCGTGCGGTACACCGTACACATCGAAGGGATGTCGATGGAATGATTTCATGCGGGGCGGAGCCCTCCATCCAGTCAAGCATCGGAGTAACCAGGTCAAAGGACACCATGCCTTCGCCGTCACCGTAGTAGGGAAGATACTGCATCGGATACCATAGTGTCGATCAAGTTCTCGTGGTATTGGAGAGATGTGGGGGTCGGTCCAATCGTGCCACATAGTGAGCTTGCAGCCGGCTTTGCGAAAGGCCGATATGTCTGGACCAACAGAGGGTAGTGTGCCAAGAGCAGCTCGATAGTCGAGTTGAGAAATCCCAAGTCTTCGAGGGTGTAGTTCGCCCACGGTGCGTCCTTGAAGATTGGAGCTAAGCTGCAGCTCACCGACGGTCAAGTGCTCGCCACTGATCTCGTCAATGGCGCCGAAGTAGAAGTTGATCGCCGCTTGAGTATCAGCCGCAGTCGAACGCGCTGCGTTGTCGGCACATTGGATGCAAACGAGAAGATGCGAGGATCTTTGAGAATGCCGTCATCCATTCCATCTAGCGCGTCGCAAGCAGCAGCAACTCTATCGTGCAGGTTAGGAACTCGCGACGGATTCAGGATGGGTTCATGGGTATCGTCCAGTGCATCCCAGGCGTAATGGAATATGTTCTGGAACTGGACCGGAAGGCCGGGCGACGCCATGGAAGTCGTTGATATAGCGCCAGTGCCAACAGAACACTCTCGCGACTACCGTCCGAGCAGCCGTTGAAGTTGGCGTACGCTTGCTCCTGGCCATAGTACTGCATGACCATGGCCTTAGAAACCTCCACCATGGTGTGCACAGACAATTATGCAAAGTCGATAAAAGCGTCCTTGTTCAGAGCGAAGGTGCCATCCATGGTGCCGTTCATGTCGGTCGTTGTCATTGCATAGTGGCCATTTGCGTACTCGTCGAAGACCTCGATACCGGATGCCGACAGGAAGACGAACGTTGATCCGAAAAGACCGCCGCACTCGATAACGCTACGTCCCCGTGTAGATCCACAGGCGCAGCATCACTTTGCTGCAAGAGGCAGGTACCCCTCCACGTAGGAGTACGAGACGCCGTCCACTTTGGTCTCTGTCGCTTCCGTGATGTTGGTGTTGCTGCCACCGATAGACATCAGGCCCACGGAGAGTAGATCGGAGCAAGCAATGATTGGCTTCATGACTGCCAGACTCTCGCCGCTGTCAACGAACGCTGATCTCCCGGTTATTGCCGCTGTTGATGACGGTAGCCGAAGCGGTTGCAGTCGTCTTCGAGGTCGAAGTCAAGGTTTGGGTAGTCGAGCTGCCACCAGCGGTGATAACAACACCTCGTCCGCGAAGACGGTGGATTGAGCGAGCAGTACCGCCACAATGAGCGGTGCGTAGAAGACCTTCATGGGTAGCGAGCGGCTAGACTCGGTCTGCGTGGTTTGGTGTTTCTGTGCTCGATGCAAGAAAAAACGAGAAATGAATTGGATTGACATGGTGAAATCTACAGCGGACCCTGGGGGCCACGTCCGGAGAGCTCTCAAATGGAAAATGGTATTGGCGCACTGGTACTTGAAGTTGAAGTGCTAATAGCTCCGCCCGAGAGCACCTGCAACGAAACCGGTTTGAGTTCGAACGACACGTGAGGCTGCGGCGCACCGGAATCGACATTTTTGTGCGGCACGACCATGTCCACCCACTACCGGTGGGGCCTGGACAAGTTGTCGAGCTTGGCCGCATCACCAACATCTCGTCTGAGTGCTTCTACTACAACTATTACTGTACCACCGGCGGTACCAACCAGGTCGAGGTGCCTGGGGCTTACTTCCACAATCCTTCCGCTATGGCGGCAACCACCTAGGCGTTGTGGCAGACGATGGCATTCATACGTTCTCCACGATGACCGTGTCCATAACAGAGGGTATTGCCGACTTCGCGGACACGATGGGGTTTAGCCCAGGCTCGTTCGACCGCCCGCCCTCGGGTACGCCAACGCCAACGCCACGTGATTTCCCAATATAAGCCAGTACGCGGGCGCCTACCTGTGCAGCCCAACAACGTGGCGTCCCCCTGGACGGCGGCCAGCGGGACCACGAGTGCCGACTCGGGCTTCCTGGCGCACCAAGAAATCCATGCGCCGCCGTGCTTCAGCCACATGCGGTTGCAGCAAGGCCAATGAGGTTAGCAGCAAGTGCTAGTATTTCGCTTCACTTCGGTGGTGTTTGGTTT
>JAABLK010000102.1:0-59636 GCA_012295415.1 Phytophthora chlamydospora | reverse complement strand
TCTCGCGGTTGAACCGTCGCCAAACACGATCTCCTCGTCCATTTTGCACAGGCTCAAGCCTTCCCAATGATTCGCATGGTGTTAATGCTTGTGGCAGCTCTGCCTTGGCTGCTGCTGATCTCCGGCTCGTCTCTGAGGCTGCCCTGGGGACACGAAGCCAAGGCAGCTTGGCGACACACTGTAGACGTCTCTTCGGTGTCAATGCTGAATGAAGCGAGCAAGTTCGAGCTGCGCGACGTGCTGCAGTGGTGGAAAGGAAGACAGGAGCCTGCACTCACGCTGGAGACGTGGCCCGAGCCGGAGGCCGACATGGACGAATGCCTGGCACATTACCAAGACGCCAAACACAACGAGGTCTGCGTCATCAGCATCTAGCGACAAGGGAGGAATGTTCAGGAAATAGTATCGTTTTACCCGTGTAGCTTACTTGCCGTCGCGCTTTCGTTTGAGGTTGTTGCGGCTCTGCATGACGGCGGACCCGGTGCCGTCCGATGAAACGACATCGGTGACGACGTACGGAGCCTGAACAGGTTCGTGGGCGGACAGCATCACGTTGCTGAGCGGCATGTTGCTGCGAATGAGCAGGTTGACGCGCTTCAGCACTGTAAGAGGCAGCGGACTCAAGACGAAGAGCTGTCGCTTCTCGGCATCCACGGCTCGAACGATTCCGACGCCTACGCATGGGGCGTGGACTGGCTGGAGGACGATACGAGGGGGACCATCGCGGGGTTCGTCTTGCTCAATCGGTTTGTAGTCGGGGTTGATACAGAGACCGACGATGCAGGCGTTCAGCGAGTACAGGAGCTGGCTGGGCGGCACGGACGAACCGGCGAAAGCGACGTCCACCTGGTCGAACTTGACGGCGAACGGCGTGAGCTGAGTGTATGCGCGGTAGATGTCGCTGTCCGCTCGGTTCTTCTCCGAAAGAACTTGCAGATTCTGGAGCTGTGTCCGTGGTAGATCGCAGCGAGTGCGAGCGAGGAAGTACGAGTGGAAGCGGTACAGCCGCAGTTCCTTGGAGCTTCGTGCAGGCTGCGTCAAGCCAACGGGGTCCCAGGGCTGAACTCCGTGGATTCGCCATCTTCCGTCCGTTGGGACGTCGAACTGCTTGTTCTTCGTGGCGGCGACAAGCTGCACGACGTGGTCCGGGTTCGTCTCCTGGATGACGTTGCACAGCAGGTCGTGGCCCATGCTCTTGATCCACCCGTCCGTGTTGATCACCAGCGGCACAAACTGTGTTGTCCCTCGACTCCCCCACTTGGTCTCGTACAATCGCAGCAAGCTCTTGACTGCCTTCATGTAGTACAGCGGATCGTTGCCCGGGTTGGCATTGCCGATGAAGAACGAACGGATCGGGTTCTTCATGTGCGCGAACCCAGGACCCAGCAGCGGAGTCGTCAATGCGTGAAGCGCCACAAGCCCCGACGGGGTCAGTTCGCTCTGCCCCAAGTCGGTATCCAAGAAAGCCACCGTGCCAAACTCCGCCAGCAACCTGTTGACCAGATACCTGCAGAACGTCGACTTTCCCACACCCTTACCACCGCACACGACGATCTTCTGCGACGCCGAGTTCCCGTCCGCCAACAAACTCGCCTGCAACTTGTCCACCGTCGCCTGCCACGGCTCCGTGAACTGCAGCGTCTTGAACGAGTCCACCACCACGAGCTCGGCCAGCACGCGTTCCGGCGACTTCCAGTCGTGATGCAGTGGATCCACGTCCGTCGGTGAAGAACTGCTGAGGTCAACGCCTGCCGTCAACTCGCTCATCTCGTTCTGGTTGTGCTTGGCGACGATCATCTTGAAACCCGGCAGCACCGCCGGAATCTTCTCAGGTCGTGCGTTCTCGTAGAAGCTGGTAATATTGCCATACGTAACAGGGATGGCTCGAAGCAGCAGAACAATTGGGAAGTCGTCCACGAGCTGCATGGCCAGTCGGTCGGCCGCGATCTCCTCGTCCTCGTTCACAGATTCCGGCGGTAGATTGGGCTCCATAACCTGCAGAAGACTGGCATTGTTGGGTCCGAATGGTGCCTGAGTTTCTTCATTGCCCGGTCGGCCCTCGATCACTAGCAGGCTGTTCCACTTGGGCGAATGCAGCGAGAAATACACGCCTAACGGCGGCTGGAAGCCCAACACGTCCACGTTGCCCTGGAAGACCCGGAAAAGTGCCATACCGGCGCAGTTCACCGACGCCGACCGCTGCATCCCCAGCGCCACCACATTGCCAGAGCGCACGCTCAGTGCGCGATACACCGGCTTGGAAGCGGCCTCCCCAGCCGCAGGACCGTAGTGCGAGATGTCCGCCATGCTTGTGATACAAAACGATTGGTCACCAGGTGCTCACACGTCGCAGATACCTAAATGGGGCAAAGAAAGACAAAATCGAGTTGCAGTCAGCTTCAACATGGAACAATGATTCATATTGGAGGAGGAGTGCTAGAAAATCAATGCATCGGTGCATATTGTAGTCTATTGAGAATGGTGATGTAGATCTGATGATCACAATAGCGATAAGTTGAGACGTGGCCAAGGTCTGAATTCCTCTGTTCGTTTATCGGAGAGAACTTATCGAGCAGCTCTGCTGTTTGTTCAACCAAGACTGCAGGTGGTGACGAAATGTATTTGAGGGCGCTGAGCTCTGGACCAGAACACCTTCTGCCTATTCCCGTCGTCTTTGGGGCCTTGAAGCCTAAATGCAGCCGGCAGGACGCGGAGTTATTTTCGAGGACCGATCTGATGATAACAGTCCGGCCTCCAGTGCCTGCCTGCGTGACTTTCAAGCTCTCTCCTTCCTTTGTGTTCGCGGACTCGCTCTCGTGCTCTGGTAGCAGCTCAAGAACGGAAAAGCACCATCAGAAGCTCCTCGAGCCAGCAACACGGTCAGGGAGCGGGTGACGGCGGGAGATGTTGCCGGCGCTCACCACTAAGCCCAAGCAGGCGGCACGTCAGGTGAAAGGCTTGACGAATGACTCGATCGACTCGTACGCGAATACCCCGCTGGGTGGCGCGGGAATCGGCGGCGGGATGGCGGCGAGCTACGTAGATAACACCGAGTCAGGCAGCGGTACGGCGCGTGGGTCGCCACCAGCTTCCAGTCGCGCAACGATCAACACCGGACGAGTCACCGTTGCCAAGCCTTCAACAGAGGGAGGAGCGGCAATGGCTCGAGTAATTCGTGATCGAAAAGCTTCAGGGGAAGAAGAACTGTCACTTCGAACAGGAGATATCGTCAAGGTGCTCTCGACCAAGCGCACGGGGTACCTCAAATGCGAAGCCGGCGATGAAGTAGGTTACGTGCCGTCTTCTTACTTGGAATTCCTCGACGGAGCTACTGAAGCAGAGACTAGTAATGGAACCAGTAATGCTGCGTCGGACGAGGCTCAACGAGCGGAGAAGCAGCGCAAGAAACAGCAGAGAAAGGAGAAGCGGAAAAAGGAGAAGAAAGAGGCCAACGATGCCAGCGACCCGGAAGAAGGAGCGCCAGTATCTGCACGTTCACCTCGCAAAGAAGCTGCTGCAGATGACGAAGGCAACGAGTCTCCACGCAAAAGCAAGAAGAAGAACCGAAAGCACCGTCAAGATCGAGAAGCTCTGGAGGCTTCTGGTGTTGAGGAGCCTTCGAGCAGCGCCAGATCTCGAGCGGCACCGGAAGAGACCGAACGTTCTCGTAGTAAGAGCAAACGCTCAAAGAAGAAGCGCAATCGCGATGCAGAGAGCAGCGAGTCGAGTGACAGTGACGGTGGCAAGCGTACTGCTCGTCACAGTCGCCGTCGTCGCCATCGTCGTGGATCAAGCGGCGGTAGTGACTCGGATTCAACATCCTCGGACGACTCGGACGGAAGCTACAGACGGAGACGACGCCGGCGCCGCCACAAACACCGACGGAGTTCCAGTGAAGACGAAGATGAAGATGACAGCGACTACAAGCGACGTTCTCGACGCAGTAAAAAGCGCCGCGATAAAGGTGACGGGGACTCGGAGCCTGAAGAAGGATCTCGTTCGGCTCGCAAAGCTGAGAAGAAGAAACTTGCTGCTGCTGTGGAGGGCGTGGAGAAAGGAATGGGGCAGTTAGACGTCAAGTCTGATGAAAAAGTGGCCGAGTCTGCGCAGACGAAGACTGCGACTACGTCTGGCAAGAAGGAAGAGCCTGACCGAGACAAAGGCAAGGAGCAGACTCAGCGTAGTGAAGGTTCGTCCGAAGGCCGGGCTAGTAGTGTTTCTACAAGTCGCAAGGATGACGAAGGACGTTCGAGTACCAGCACTTCGTCAAGCCAGAAGCAGAACGGCAGTAAAGCTGGTCTCGGCCGACAAATTGGCGAGAAGATGCGATCGTTCTTGGGTGGAAGCAAGAAGCAGCACAGCAGCAAGAGCTCCAGTGGCATCTTAAACGCATGTCCAGGAACTGTCCAAGGCGAAGAAGGATGGTACGAACACGGCGAGAGCGAGCGATACTACTTCGTTCTTGTCGATGGGAAATGGAGTTTGCTGTATGGACCCATGACCGAGGACGACTTCGAGGTCTTCTCTAACCGGGTACGTGCCTTCAATGCTGGTGTAAGTTACAGCACAACTGTGAGTTTTAATGGGTTTTTGTTTTCCTCACTTGACTGCAGGTGCTGGAGCAAAGTCGCGCTATCGAGCTACCGCCAACATACCTGCACAAGACTGGCTACTACCTCAATCGTGAGCTGCGAGTGCAGAAGGAGCAGTGAGCAGCCTAAGAAGAATTTTAACTTCTATCGAATATATCAAGAAACGCGAAGTATCAGATAGAAAATGCATTATTCATTCATTATAAAGTGCTGGACAAAGCGCCTCCGATGTTCAGCAAACACCTGCAAATGCAAGTGACTGCTTTTTTCTTACTTTGTTGATCCGGTCAGCGACGCACTTGGGGTCTCCAGGACGACTTCCTTGGGGAAATACAGTTCCGGTAGGATCGTTTCTTCTTGGGACCCCATTCCAGTCAGCCATTGAGAAGGTGACCGCAGCAGCTCCTTCAACTCCTCACTCAGAGACAGCTTGCGCCTGGGAGAAAGAGGCTGAACAGTGGCCTTAGACTCGATTTCCACCTTCATTTTTCCTGCCGCTTCTTTGCTGGGCACCGCCGATGCAAAGGCTGCATTCGCAGCAACCGCTTTCTTCACGAGTTTCCAGCTCGTCTGCTTTTCGTGCGGGGACAGCGGCTTGGCCATCCGCGGAGAATGGGCCAACTCCTTCCACGCCTCATCAACCGGTTGGTTAGACTGATCCTCTTCCACATTGATATCGAGGCGGAGGCTTGATGGCTCCTTGCGCTGACCGAGGCGAACTTCATTCAGCTTGCGATCCACATAGGCCGCTTGGAACTCGGGGGCCACCCGCTGCGCGGAGGCCGCTACCTTATCTTCGCTCAACTCCTCGGAGCCCGCTTTGCCTTCGGTGTGGTAGTTCATTTTTCCAAGAAGATCTGGCGTCCGGGTAATGCTGAACGTTCCCTCTCTGTGCATCTTGACGAGCTCCGAGAGATGTTTTTGCTGGGGTAGCCAGTACGTGGCAACCGTGTGGTAAGCCTCGCGGTGGTGCTGACTAAGACCAGAGGGAATTACACACACTTGCTCAAGCTTGTGCAGCAACACGGGGATTTCTTCTGAGTGAAGCTTTCGGTTGTTCATGCAACGTTCCGCATGCGTGACGAGCCTCTCAAGTAACCCCAGAATCGATTGGTAGCGTTCCTCGAGCTTTTCTTGAGCCTCTCCTTCGCGATCTCGTAATCTCGAACACTTGTCGCGAACCTCCCTCAGCAATTTCTCCGTTTTGACCATGTCCATCTTGTTGGCGGCTTCGAACAGCAGAAGACGATCAAGCAAGATCTTGACTCCAACTCCTTCGCCGAAAGACGCATCGCACCATCCAAGTCCACGCTGTAGCCACCGGTTACGCAGCGTGAAAGCTGCCGACGCCCATTCCAGCCTTTGTCGGTGTGCAGCGCTTAGCTTCCGCTTAATACTCAGCGCCGACGCGTCAAAGCCTAGCAACCAGTCAGCGATCGATTGACTGAGCGTCCAGTGTTTTCGTTGCTTCGGGATAATCGTACCATCCAGACTGCTGCACTCATCAAGCGGGAACGTATCCTGCAGTCGATTCGTCGTGAAATCAACTCGTGAGCGGAAGCTCGTCACTTCTTGGAACACGTTGGCGGCATAACTGATCGCTGCGTAGTGTGCCATCGCACGCGCGTTCGGCCCCTGAGGGCACCGAGCGAGCATTGCATCACTTGGGGTACGAATACGACCAGCCTGGGCTGCTTCATGCAGCTCTTCTTTCGTGAACGCCTCAGCAGGCAGCCGGTAGTTAGCACCAATGATTCGCTTGTTGACGTCGTGAAGTGCCACCGCAAGTTCCTCCTTGGTCACAACTTCGTCTCGAGACTTGTGTAGAAGGGCTCTCATGCAGCGATCCAATGAAGCGTACTCTGCAAGGCGCTTGGTGTACGACTCATGCACTAAAAGTCGCTGGAACCGCTCCACGAGCGTCAAGTAATCGCCACTCACGTCGACTTCTGAATTCTCAACCGCGGCAGCGAACATGTCGGCTTGAGTTCGTTCATCTTCCTCATCCAGCACATGCGACTCCCCGGCGAATGTTCGCACGAGTGAGTTTCGCTTGCGTAATGCCTCGAAAAGCAACGTTTTACGTAGCACCTCAATTTGTGAGTCGATGATGCCCAGACCTGTGTTGAGCGTCTTGGCAAAAGAGTCTTGGCGAGCACTATCGACCACGCCTGTGGATTGCGTGCCAATGCGAATTCCACGGAGCATCACGGGGACACCCTTCCGATCCATTCCTCGTTCTTGCAACCGTGTCTGGATCGAGCTCGTATCCTGCGGCAGCGTGACTTCCTTCACTTGGTGACGGTGCATCAGCTGCAGCAGTGTTGTGGGGTTTGCCGTGGTCGGAACGGAGATGCCCTTCGCAACTAGCGCCTCTTTCTGCAACGAAAACGCTAGAGATTTCACCAAATTCTCAACTTCGGTTGTCGGAATCTGCCGCATCGACATTTCCTTTAGCAGCAACTGGTAAGCTTCAGGCACTGCCAGCTCACGGTTCCTACTCACAGCGTGGTCGACTTTCCAAAGCAAATCGGTTTTGCCGAGACTCTTGATCGCTTGATAGAGCTCGGCGACACGCTCTGGATTCGGCAGGGAAAAGGCTTGGGTGTCATCACGGTGCTTTTCGAGCGTTTTCTCCAACTCTTCGATCTCCTGGAGCACGTTCTTAGGTAGGCCGACCGACTGAGAACCCGACTTGGGGTCCACAAGAGCTGGAGAGACCCACGCATCATCTTTTGCGTTGGCGTTTGTTATCACGTCGGAAGAAGGGTCAAAGGTTGACGTCTTTGGTATCACGCCGCGATCTTCCAGCGCAAGTCGGACATTCGCAGGGTTGAATATCATCTCGTCTTGTGTGATGAGAAGACGGACGTCCTTGCCGTTGCGTGAATAGGACAGCCAATTTCGTTTCTCAACATCGAGAGTAATGCGGTGATATGGTATCCGCTCCAGTTCATACTTAGACTCCTCGATCGCATACCATTCCGCCATTCCTTCCAGCTGGCCATTATCATCGACGCCACTCTCAGCCCTAAAGCTTCCATCGGATGACACACGACTGCTTGAACTTTGATGCGATATTCCACGCTGTCTGCCGCCAGCATCGGTTTTGGCTTTTGGGGACGGTGGAGTCGCTCCGATTGGATTGAACTGCTTCTCTGGCTTGTTCAAGTCGCTTTGCCGTTTGGCACGCGTGGGCTTCCACAAGTGCATTTTCTCCAGGATAAACGGTGTGTGCTCACAGTCAATCGAGTGTTGTGACTGCATTACGACGACCTCGTGCAACCATTGTTGAACCTGTTCCCATTGATTCTGGACGGTGTCAAGCGCTCGAGCATCAACATCAGCAAAGCCTTCGCACTGCTCATCTAGGAGCAGCAACAACTCGTGCGTGCGTCGCCAATGCAACCCCTTTTTTTCCATCAATCGCAGCTCGCTCAAAGGGCCATTCACCTGAGTGATAGCCATCCAGCGTGACTGAACGTTTGAGACCGCTTCGGCGTGACGAGTATTGAGCCCCATACTGCAACGCTGCTCTACAGTTTTCAAGAGCTGCGGCGCTCGAGTCAGGTTCAACTTGTGCTCCTGCATACTGACCAGCTCTTCCAACGCATCCAGTAACATCTGCCACTTCTGCTTCACCTGGCGCCACGCTGTACTGAGGCCAACATCAAGGCCCTCAATCTCCTTCTCGATAATGTCAAGAAGTTCTGGCGTACGCTGCGCATGGATCTGTGAGGAAGCCTGGATAGTCATCAGTTCTTCCAGCCACGGCTGCATATTGACCCAACGCGACTGCACTTTCATCACAGACTCGCGATAGCTCTTGGCCATTTCAGAAACGCTTTGTGTGTGTTTCAGCTCTTCAGCATCGACGGGCTTCTTTTTGAGGTGGGTCGGTGAGCTTTCGTCCAGGACGAAGATATCCCACACAAGGTTTAACAGCACTGGCGTACGCTCCCAATGCAGCTTCCCCTTCGCTTGCATCGTAAGCTCGTCGAGATAGTCTTGAATAGTCTCCCACCGCTTACGCTGCGCCGGCACAACTGCAGCGTGAATTCGACGGCGTGCCGCTTCATGCTGTGCAATGTATTTCGCCTTCCAGTTCTTGTACACGTTGATTGCTTCTTCAAAGAACGAGCTTTCGGAGAGCTTCAGGTGTAGCCGCAAACGCACGCTACCCCGATCATTCTCCCCCGTACTTTGCGTAGAACTCCGGAAGCCGCGCAGATTTGTAGCAGGCAAATACAGCAAACTGTACACGTCATCACGTGGTTCTTGGTCAACAAGATCCATCAGCGGGATGCAAGCGGTGCCTAAGTAGTTGTCGACGCTGTTTCTGTCTTCATCCATCACCTTCACGCGTACCGTTGCTCTCATGATCATGTCAAGAACTTGGGTTAGTTTTGCAAGACGAAGACGCTGGTACAGTCGCTGGCGCACTTTCTGGTCCTCGGTCTCTAATTCATCCACCTCCGTAGCAAAGAATGAAAGCAACTTTTCACCAACAGCAACATTGACGTTGTCTTCCTCGGCGTCCAGGGCGTATAACTCGTCCAGCTTGGGCATAAAGTGGACAATGAACACTTCATGCAATTTAAGAACAGTCTGGCGCACCCGCTGTGTACACGTCGTCACGTTAGCTTCTACAATCACCACATTATCGTGAAGATGACTGTCGTTTTCGTCAGTTTGAGCATCGGATGACCAGGGTAGCCTGCGCTCATTTACGTACTGACCAAGTCCAAACTCCTGAGCGGCATCTTTCATCAGCAATTTGGTTTGTTGGAGCGTCAGACGCATCTGGTCCAGAGCGAGAGAAGCCACATCTGTTGTAGTAAATTTGCTAGTGCTCCTTGAAACTGCTGATGTCTGTGGCAATATAATGGATTGAGAGTGCGCAGATGAGTACAGTTTCGTCATAGCATCCACTATCAGTTGCACCATCGTGATCTTTTGCAATTGCAATTCCAGGTCAAGCGAGTCCTTCAACAAAATTTTGCCTTCACCCGAGACAGGTGGTCCTGCAGCAAGAAAACTACGGGTGAGCTTGTTCTCGTTCTGCTTGAGCGTCATTCTGAGCAACTCTTTAGGGCAGATAGTCCAAAAGTCCTTGTTGGTTTCCAGCTGCTTAGCGTACACTTGTGCTCCCATTTTATAGTTTTGAAGCCGCTCTACCTTCAATGAGATGGTTCCAATCACGCGCCTCCGCTCAGACCCCTCTTGATGCATGCTGAATATCGGTTCATCTTTCGGTTTTCCAATTCCACCAACCTTTTCCATGGGAATTGTGACGAATCCAATTTCATTACCCGTCTTCTCATCCAGAACAACCAATTTCACATCAGAAACACGATCCAAGTCAACGGCGGGGTACTTAAATTCGATTGGCAGGGATTCCTTCTTGTTCGCCCACGTCAAAGTCGTTGTTTGTGGCGATGCTGACGGTACGGTTCCCTTCACTGCCAGTTTATCATTTGTCAACGTGAAACTCGGATGGTGAGGCCGCTTCTGAGTATCAGCCGACGAAGGGGACTTCGAAACGGGGACCTGCTTCGAAACGGGAGGCTGCTTCGAAACGAGGGGCTTTTCTTTTTTTTCCTTCGGCAGAATCTCGCCTAACGCAGAGAGCTTCAAGCCGAACGGGGTCGTTGTTTCTTGTTTGCCAGTTGCCACATGCTTATCAAAATCGCTTGAAACGAGCAGCACTTCCACGCGAATGCCTTTTCTCCCAATATTTCCTTTTAGCGTCATGTTGCTCGCTTCCAGCACCTGAACACGGAGGAGATCAAACTTGACATCCTCAATGGGGACAACAGTTCCTTTGCCTGCTGCTTCGCCTGGTTTGGTTGTTCCTTTGATGTCCTTGAGGTGGCACCGCCGAGGTGTAGCGGAAGGGTCTTGAGCTACTTCATATTCGTGGAAAGGCGACAATGCTCTACGAAGTCGAGCCTCTGCCAAAACCTTGGGAAGAGGAAAATGCAGCTCGTGAATAGCCCCATCGACATCGCGCGCACTAACACGGATATCATCAAGTGGCTGGATCGATATCTTGGGTTCCAAATCCAGTTTTCTATCCTCCTGTTTAGCGAATTTGACCGGTAGTCCCATGTCAGATACGGCAGATGTCGAAAAAACCCACGGAATTGTTTCCACGCCGACAGTATCCGTCAAAAGTTTGTGAACCTCTACAACGAGCATCTTAACATCTTGTAAAAGCTTCGAAATAATTTCAGCTTGCTCATAGGCAACGGCCACGGCATCACTGATATTGCCTTTCTGATTGTGCGGTATGGCGAGACGGAAATGGACGTCAATGCTTGCCTTAGACACTGGCATCTCAAACAAATCCTTATTAACGTCGTCAGTAACAGCACCGCTGGTTGCTGGAGACGTGCTATCCAATACCAACGTGCGCGCTGGAGTATTGTTGTTGAAATCCACTGTCACCGAATCAATCATCACGTTGCAATGGGCAAGCACTCTGGAGTAACATTCCGCGCGCAGCAAGCGCTGAAATAGTGCCACGACGGAACCGGAAGTACGCCTCAGTGTAGCTACGACCAGCGCCCTGAAAAGAGCCTCCGCGGTAGGAGATGAACTCAAAATGGCTACGCCACGAATCTCCACCAGCGGAGGCGGGGCTACTACCAAGCTGAAACAGTTTTCGGAACAGAACGGGGTCGTGCCACTTTGAAGCGTTTTGTGTATGCGGCGTTTGCAGGCCGCAATGTGCACAAGCTTCAGACTGTCTTCTTCATCTTTATCCAAATCCTCACCGCGGACGAATCCATGGTATTGACCGACGAAGCGCGGAACGTTTTCGTTTCTCTCTGTGATCTCTGCTTCCTCGAGAATCTTGTTCGTCGTTGAATCACGCACTTGGATCGATTTGACCACAGCAGGAAGCATCGCATACACCCTCACGACTTTATCACTCCCCCACCAAAGGTTGCGTGGATTGTCTTTCGGCGCAGAAGGATCGTTGCAGTTTACGTTTGAGCAGAAGGTTGCGCCAAGAAATGAAGCATCGGCGGCGAAGAACGCTTTGTGTGTGCGTAGCTGACTGCGTTCCAAATTCTTGACTAGCTCTCCGTTTTCAAGAAGAATACTGTACTTGATTTCGGGTGGCGAACTATCCAATCGCGTTGGAGAAAGATAAGCACCAGCTAGTTTTCCGTCGTAGATGACGCTATCGGCCACTGGGTGCAACCGTTCTCGAGAGACAGCCTTTTCATCACAGGGTAACTGACCATCGATGAACACGACGTCGTACCGTGCATTGCCAATGTTGCGTGTGACCTTTGCAGGCCGCATGCTGGTGGTTGAAGGCTTGTGCGGTGTCGACTCTGCATCTCCGCCATCTACCCTAGGACCGCTGAGACTTGAACGATGGCTCATCCGACTTTCCTCCCCTGGTACAGCTTCGCCTCCACTTACGCGCACGTAGTCTTCTTTCTGAAGCTGATTCCGCAAGATTCCTCCCTCTACTTGTGAGAACGTAGCATTCAAGGAGTCACATGATTGCCACTCTTCATGAGGCTCACGTCCATCCAGATACTCCACAAAACATGGGGTTTCAGGGCGCTTCGTTTCATCGATGTGTTTCAGCGTTGCGAGACGTCCCTTCTTAATATCTCGTGACTTGGATGGTGTTCCTATACCCTGGTAGGCGCATACAAGTACCGCTTCGTCTGCAATACTACCAGATCGTAGGTTGACGTCGTAGCGGTCACCCCCACATTCTTTCGTAATCATCGCAGCAACATAGTGGCCACCTGGTAATTGGACATCAACAGATACTCCAGCATGCTTAATTAAGGGGAGCTGAGCATCGACTCGGTCGCCAACGTTAAGGGTACTCACTCGCCCGTCGTTATTGTGGTGCAATCCAACACTAGATCGAGACTCCAAAAGTGATACGTCGAATCCAGTCCAGTCACACTCAGCGAAAAGTGTTTCGATCAGGCGTGGCGTGTTCTTGCCGTGAAGCTGTCCAGTTAGATAGTATTTAGCCTCCGTCACTTGAAGTAGTATACGAGACCATCGGTTGAGCACGGAGTCCATGGCGACGGCATCGGCATACGAAAGACGATCTTTCTTTCCGCTCGAGAACACCTCTTCAAAGACATACGCAAGCAGCTGAGGCGTAACTTTCCAGTGTAGCTTCGTTGCTTGACTCATAATGCGAACTTGACCAAGCAACTCATCAGCTACGTTGCGTCCAGGGAACACATTCGCTCGGCAAGTATCCCACAGAAATGCCTGCAGGTCCTTACGCAGCTGCTCGGGGCCGTACCGCCCATTACATTGATTCAGGGTTTGTGAGTCAAATGCAAGGCCGACCAAACGAAAAGTATCAGCCAAAATTACGCGGATACGGTCAGCCCGACGAATTCCAATCAGGTTGAGATCGAAAGTCAACGTCACTTTCTTCACGTTGCCTTTGCTTTCTCGGTGAGTCAACACGATCTTTTCATCTTGGAAGCTTGTGTATTGATCAGGCTTCTTGAGCGAGAAGTCTGTCTTCGGCTCTTCTGTTTTGCCTCCAGACTTCTTCTCCGACTTGCCAAGAACTCCCTCAAAAACTTTACCCTTCGATTCAGAAACCAGTCGAACGTCAAAATAGTCCACTTTCGATAAGTCATATGTACGGCCGAGAATCTTGAACGCACTGCCGCTAGAGAACGATCCTCCCGTGGACGTTTTTCCCCTGTTCCCATTAGCAGCGTTCACAAGAGGCGCAGATTGGCGAACGAGGTCATGGAGCGTATAAGGGTTTCCAACTCCAAGGTCTTCAGAAGCAGGGTCGTACTGAATTCGCAAGCCGCCTTCACCATGAGGCTGGAAGTAGCACGTGTACTCGCGCCAGTCCTCATCCAGATCCACATCCTTAATCGCCAACTCAGCAGAATAGGTAGTGTCAAGCTGTTTCGCATTCGGATCCACGTAGTTTTCGTTGCGCATAATCTCCACCAAAAAGCGCAGCTTCCCTAGCTGTCCATCGTGGGCAGGTGCCTTTCTCTTACTGGGTTTTGCCTGCCCTGCAGCTGGAAGTAACATCGCCTCAACTTCAGCACGGTTTAGATCGTCAAGAGGTAGCTCCTGTGTGTCAACGTTTCCGTCAGCAGTTGCCTGCTTCAGCACTAAACCCCTGATGTAATCCGAGTCACCCCGTTGGAACTCGATAGTTACACAACCTAGCGGGTCGTTTGCTGACGTTTGATCATAGTCCATCACGCGCAGCAGCACTGCCGCCTTGTCACTGAGCATCGTTTTCTCCGTTTTACCAAGCAGAAACTCCTGGTTCTCCCACTTCGGGTTCAACGTTTTCATCTTAATGTCAGTTTTCAGGTTCGTATCACGCTCCTTCGCGCTGTCTTCGTCCAGCAAAATGATTTCCACAAACGGATCACTTGTGATGAAGTCTGCCACAATGAGGCTTCGTCCTTCCAAGATGGTAACCTTAACAAAAGACGCTTCATGGCCAACTGCAAACGAAGTCCTTTTCGTGGAATCCCTCCCGACATTGCTATCCCGTGGGCTCCGAGCGATCTTCTCCTGTGTCCCTGATGTCAAATTCTCACTTTTTGCCGGTTCAAGCAAGAAGGGGACTCTCGTACTGCGTTTCATCTCTCTCTTGTGAACTAGCTTCAGTTCCACTCTCATCTGTCCAAGGTGCGTTTTCTGAAGCATGCCACTGGCGGGTGCAAGTGGGTACCACGCATCCACTGGGCGGTGAGTCGAAATCATCTTGAAAGGGATCTTGAGAACGCCAAGTGGCTTGTGCTGATATCGGTGCTTCACCATTCGCGAGACGCAATTCTCCAGATCAGTGGCCTTGAACAGAATGTTAAGGTCTGTGCATCTATCACTGACTTTTGTGGGGTCCAGATCTCCTTCGTTCGTGCGGATATGCTCTCGCATCAGCCCCTCTTCGACAATTCGTTCGTTGGCATGACTGTACTCCACATCATAGAGTAGGAATATGTCACGCTGCGCCTTCGGAAGGCTCAACCAGGACGTCTTGTCGGTCACTTTGTACTTCTCCAAGAGCTTGCTTAACTCTTCTGGCACCTCATCCTTGTTTGCCAAATCGTATTGTGCCATTCCCTTGTAAGTTGAGTCGGAGAACGGAGTACGAATGCGAATAATGCGGCCGGAGTAAAGGGAATCTTTCTTGAAGTTTCCCAGCCGCTGCATGGAGGAGAGGATCGTCTTGGACGTCAGGTTCTTCAGGTACTTTCCTTTACCATAATACGCCATAACAGTGTCTCCTACTGCACCACGTTTCTTCAGCTCACTTCTCACTTGCGCACGAAGCTCCCGCGACTTTTTCTCGTGATCTTGATGTGACAACTCTTTATCGTGCCCAAAAACACGATTGAGCAGCCGATGGAAACTTCCGTCGAGATCATTGTGATCGAACTCCGTGGCGTGCTTCGTACACTTTTCCTGCAGAACAATCGGGTTCAACCGCTTCATGAGAACCACTTGGCCTGGCCGAACATCAACGCTAACACCTGACTGTGTAAGTGCCTGAACCCACTTCTGAGTGTTTGGGGTTTTCACTTCGATGACCTTTACTCCCTTGTCTCGAGTCTTCGTCATTTTGTCAAGGATCTCGGCGCTGACAGGAATGAAGTCTCGCGAGTCTGGCTTCTTCACGCACACCGTGGGGTTCACAATGTCCAGCCAGCCACCTTTCGTATCATTCGTGAAATTAAACGCCACTTTGCACGCCGCACTTGCCATGTCAATGAAGGCCATAGGAACGGTGGACGATTCATGCTCGTACATGTACAAGTGCTTGTCAATTGGTACGAAAAGGCAATATTTCCAGTCCCACAAGATGTTCTCCGTCCATTTCTCGGCCATCCCGGCGACAGGGTTCAACAGCGCGCTCTTCCTAACTTCGGGGGAGAACAGTAGACTGGACACCATTGTATGCATGCCAAGAAAGCCGTCGCAGTGATTCGTAAGCTTCTTTGCGTAGGTCTTGCTTCTTTCATTGGATCTCTGTTGCTTCTCCGTGTCTGAGCTCTCGTCTTCTGGAGCAAATCCAGATACCAGAAGTGCCAAAGGTGACTCGCGATAGCAGTCAATCTCTCGAACCAGATCCAGAGGGAATAAACTTCGATCGCGAGACTGCTTTTCCATCCACATATCCACCTCACGCAAACGGTAGAAGCGATCCGACTTGCATTCCATCAACACGTGCCGCTTGCCAAGATCAGCGACTGATACGATCCCTGGGGTAACGTTTTCAACAAAACCAGCAGCACACAATGCGCTAAGCCACTGCAGTGCGTATTCACGCGTCTTCGGGGCCTGAATCGCATCAGGATCAAATTCCAGGTCAGCGTCATTCCAGCCTAAGCGGTAAGAAGATTTAATGGCATCATCGCGGCAAAAATCTCTCCAGCCATCCTCCCATAAGACACGAGGAGATCGTAGGATCCAAGCAACCATACCCTCGCCAGTGAAACTCCGCGGGACAGATAGAACTAATGCACTGGTTTGGTCTCGCATGAAAAAGGTTCCACTCTCGCGAAGAAGTTGTTGCCTCGCGGCACGCATGCGCACCCATTCTTCTCTTGCGATATCTGCGGCAGGAAACTCGCGCTTGCCTTCCACCCCTGCTACATCCAGGAGCTCGTTTTCTAACCCAACAACGATCTCCTTCCTCGTTTCGAGCGGCAGCCTGTCCATCGTGTAGCCAAGCCACTCGCTGTTTGGGTCGGTGCTCACCGTGTGAATTTGGCGGCACGTGCGCATCTTTTCAGGCGAAAGCGTTTCAAAGGCCTCAAACTGGCGGATCTCGCGTAAAATATTCACAATTCGCTTCATAATGATCACTAATACGGTGTGAAATGTATCGATTTGACAGTTCTCAGTGGGGCTCAGGGATGAGCGCAGAACTTGCCTGCGTTCAATCCATGTCATACCACGAGAATACAGCGACGATGCCTGAGCTTCCACGCTGAGCTGGCGCTGATACCACATGCTCAATCCACACACGGAGAAGCTCGGCTTCTCGGCTTTACTGGTCGTCACTTGTTGGTGCTGGTCGGACCATGTTGTGATACAAAGGAACAGAGATCCCACAAATTTGTAGTAAGGCACGTTGGACGTATCTGGAGGAACAATTGGAAGGTGCAGTTCTTGCTGTCCAGGTTGCAGCGTTGCTAGATCGACTTTCACAAATCCAATCGTTTGCTCCTTGGCATCCGCGTCCTTGTTCTCCACAACACGGATTAGAATGCTCGAAGCTCTTTCGAGAACTTGTTCCCCCAACTTGGCTTCATTTGCATCAATGGGTTGGTAATCGGTATCCCCCGGAGGAAGAGCATCTACCTTGCCAATGACCAGGGAGTTTTGCTGGAACAAGTGCCTGGTGTTGCTTTCGGCAGTTCCATGCTGCACGATCGCCTCCAACGGCTGACCTTCTTCACAGTTCCAGTTTGACAGTGCCACGCCCTTGCTGGCGATCAGCTCACCCAGCTTGTTGAACCGGCAGGAGTTGGAATCTTCTTGTCCGGGGTTGCCGAGCAAAGTAACCCGACAAGAAAGGTTGCTGTCTTTGCTGAGTTGTTTGAACTGAAGTGGCTTTCGCTCGTCTTCGGACATCAAGATGTCTGACGCTGACAAAATATTAATGGCGATCCCAGAAAACTTATGTTGCATCTTCTTCCATCGATCTTTTTCTTCCATCTCCATGTTGTAGCGTCTGGCCATCACCATCCGCACTTTTCCAGTTATGTCGTTCACGGGAATAAGTTGAGAAGGCTTCACAGTGAACCGAGAGGTACGCCTAGTTGAAATCGCACTAGCGGGTTGATCGTTTTCGATGCTTACATCAACTCTACCGTCGCTGCGAACCGCCTGGACGGATCCTTTTACGTCAAAAGAAATCAGGTTGCGAAGCTCATCAATCGTCTCTACTCCATCCTCGAAACGGACTTCGTACTCATCGCTTGGAAATGGTATGTATTTCTCAACGCGGGCCGGGTAAAAGCGTCCGCCATCGTTGCTCCCGCGGAAAGCCAATACTCGCTGACCGTACTGTAAGGCCTCGAAACCGTCGTCATCGACCTCTCCCGATGGCGACAGCTTGTGCAGCTGGAAGCGCTTGAGACGCACATCCAACTTCTTTTCATCGTCGGTCAAAAGTTTGGACAGACACTCTTTCTGATCGTTCTGCAAGTCACGCTCATAAAGATGAAGGGAGAGGTACGAGACATTTGAAATGTCCTTGATCTTTCCAAATACAAACTCTTCTTCCGGCCAGGACGGGTCACGTGAGTTATACACAGTGAGACTCTGCTTTCGTTCAGCTTCCTCCAGTCTTCCATCACCAAGAACAGGAATGATCGTGAAGTAAGTATTCATTGCATCTTGTGGGTGTCCAGCGTTTGTTTGGAGTCCGCTCGGCAAGGAACCTTGCGTACTGTCGTCATTCTCACGTGCTGAAGACCCGACGCTGGAGTGATTTCCAACGGCATCGATAAGCAGTAAGTTCCGAGCCTCGTGGACGCGTAAATGAAGAATCTGAGTTTCAATGCTGGGGTACTTTGCGTCACTGAAAACACCAGGATACGACAGCGAGAGCGAGAACTTTTCCTTGCGCCACGTAGCAGTATTGTTATCCCCTTTAACAACCTTCGAGGTGGTGGTCTGAATGGGGAGCCCGCGCTGAATAGTTTCTGTCGTCTCATCTTCAAGCTCTTCTTCAGCAAAGTCTGCTGCCGACATACTCAAATTCATTGAGGCATCACTTTGAATGTTGGCCTCCGAAAAGCTGAGGATACTCAACGACTTTTCCATAGGAATTGAGGATACACGCTGCATGAGCTCCGCTAGCGCTGTTGCATCCCCAACCACTTCAGTCTTAACGCTCAACTCTCCCAAATCGTTGGCGTGCTTTTTCATCCAAGGTTCTGGCTTAAGTTCGTACCGCTTCACAACCGCTCTTGACGAAATGGAAGTGGTGTTTGCAGAGGCCCGACATAGATCGTATAGCGGAACCTCAACACGTCCAAGAGGGGTGCTTCTTCCAAGATTGTTGTGATCCTTGACGTGAATAAGCAGCGATCTAGCCTCCGAAAGGGGTACGTTCTACGGGGCACAAATAAGTACATACACACAAGTAAATAGGCTATATCGTACACGTACACGCCCAAAACATTTCTCACGTACATTGCCAAACATGAAGTTCTCGTTGGTCCACACCGGGTTGAGCGTCTTTGAAATAACAGCTGTGCGCTTCTTTTCCGCGTCGATGTCCTTCCCAGTGGCACGATCCGTTATAGAAAGCGTACAGTACGGATCGCTGTAGCCATTCATGTCGGCTGGACTGAGTCCATGTCCCGTGAGAATCTCCACCTTCAGAACCGGATTATCCGGATTGGTTTCCATGGCCTTTTCTGATCGCATCTCGTTCTTCACGAGCTTCCTTCGATGCAGCGATACTTCAGCTTGGCTGCGCTTTCCAAACATCGTATTGCGCGCCTCTGACGCAGCTACAGCGATCCGCTTGCTTTTTTTGGGAGATAGAGGTGCGCTCGTACGTTTGCATTCCTCAATGCATACTGCCGGATCTACCTCGATCACTGCGTATGGGGTAGGGGCACTTCGTATTTGCTTGTCTTGAGCGTGTAATTGATTCAAATTCGAGGCTTGGACAACCGTCACTTCTAGCAGTGCTTGGCCGTCTAAACCGGATCGTGCTTGAAAACCTTCATCAGACGACATTTTTTCGTGGTGTGCACGCGGAATCTGCGAGTTCAGGTAGTGGATGCAACCGTTAATACCATAAAAACGCGGATCTCGAGACTGGTAGTCGGTCACAGCGCACGGAATGCGTGCTCCATCCAGCTTACAAGCAGCATCGTGCAGCTGAAACTGGGCATTCTCCAGCTCGAGCTGCTCGCGGGATTGGTTGTGTATTTTCGTATTCACCTCCCTTTCGATCTTCTGTTGACGTTCGTGCTCGCCTCGCCTCTCACCAATCAACCATATCTTGAGTTGAATATCACCGAGGTTTTCGCGGGTCGTCATTCCATCTTCGGGTTGGAGGGCGTGCCACTCGGTCCACTTGTGGGCTGAGAGTTGATCGAGGCTGATGAGCACAAACCCGAGAGGATCATTTCGGTTGGACTTGTCGTAGTCAACAACCTTAACCTTCAGGCTGGCTGCCTTTTCAATATGGCAGATCAAGCCGAATACGTGGTGCTCGTTAGCCCACGCTGGATTACGTGTTCCATGCATAATGGCCGTTGAGGCATACTCGCCCGGGATAGGTTTTCCATGGTCATCGAGCAACGTGAGCTCGCAGTACGGATCCGATGAATTGTTCAAGTCAGCGCTAATAAGACCCTTCGCAGCAATGACTGTGACCTCCAACCGGTTATCCGTGTGCTCGATACTTGCTGTGGCCACGGGGCTCGTCGGCACAAACGATAGCTCCGAGCTGCGGAAGAAATCAACGAGGTTGGGTCCAGAAATGCTCATCTGAACGCGCAGCTTCCCCCAGTCCTCCACCGTGTGCTCCTTCTCTCGGGTATCGTTACGCCGTGGGGACGAAGAGAAACCAGTTTTCTTTCTGGGCTCCACCCGAAACCAATCATCAATAGGTTCTGACTGGACTGTGGTTGCTGGCGACATTCGGAATCTTGAGAAGGGCACCACTACCGATCCCAAGCTGTCGTGGCGTTTAAAGTTGTCATGATCCCACAAGTTAAACTGGATTGCCTTCATCGAATTCAAATCGACAACCCTGCCGATCTCAAATGCTGCATTCCACACCGGTTCGCGTGTTGTCCGAATAAACTCCGTTTTCTTTTCCTCGATGTCAACGATCTGTCCGTCCTTGCCGACCAGTTTCACGACGCAGTACGGGTCACTCTCGCCATTCAGGTCAGCAGCTATGAGACCGGATGCTTCCTTCACAACCAGCTTAAGTAGTATGCGCGAGGGTGGAGCAGGAACCGGCGGTGGCTGAGGAGGCGTTGGTCCCATCGAAGGGGCGGGAACTTCTAGAGGTGTCTCTGTTTGCTGCGCTACATCAGGCGTACGGCGGTAGGCGTTGTAGATGGCTGTAATCCACTCGTCCTTCTCCACTTCGTTCTCCGCCTGCATAAAGAAGCTCGACTGTCCAGGGGCTGACTGGAAGGTAATACAAAGCGGGTATCCTTGGTCGTTCGTCCGGAGCACGCTGGAATCCAGCGTCAGCGCGTACCGACGCCGTGGTTCTGGGTCCTGCGGCATCTTGTAGTACAACAGCTCGGTGCGGGTCAAGCGGAAGTACCTCCGCCGCCAATTGGACATGACCCTGCCCGATCGGCTGCGCTTCGTGAGCCATCCCTCCTTGATGTAGCGTTGATCACTCATCGCGGGGAGACGATAGCTCAAGTCTCCAACAAAGCAGCTAGTCTCTCCTTCTCCCTTCCTTGTCACTCGGTCGCGGTCTTCGCTTCTTCACTCTCACGGCGCCTTCACCTGCTCTGTTGGCCGCGTCTTCTCGTCTGAGGCGCCCGAAGCCAAAGATCGCGAGCCGCTTGAAGCGTCGGTCGCGTCCCCTCGCCCACAAGTTGGGCGGTTACTTGATCATCGAACTCCATTTCACACCACTTTTGCCTGGCAGGCATCCATTTCGCACCACTTTTGCGTGGCAAGACAATGCCGGCAAGAGACTACGAGTTCGCGCGACGTGCTTTCTGGAAGAAAAGCGGCGGCGGGAGCTCTCGCGGGAACAGCAAAGCGCCTTTGGCAGCAGCAATAACGTGCACGTTTCGCGGTGACTCTCGCTGAATTATGCGTCTTGGGCTCTTCCGCGTCGAACAATCCTTGTAGTAAAGCATGCGTCCCTCGACGCGAGAGCCCTGAGCCTGCGTCGTGCCGTTCTGTCCGTTCAGGCGGAGAGCACCACCTCTGTCTTTCAAAGACAACGCGGCAAGTTTTGACGCAGCCGCATCCTCGAGCAGATTTTCGTCGCACTGAACGCTCGAGTCCAGCTTCTCCACCTTCGTGGGCTCCTCCACCACCGTCTCTGCTTTAGCGTCGTCGTTTATCCTGCAGTCCGCTGCTGTCGCCGGTCGCTCCTCCTGCTCCTTTTCCATCTCAGCTGATCCCACCTGCGGACTCGAGGGCCGCGACTTGCTCACCTGCACGCCTAGCACCTGCGCCAAGTGCGGAGCCAGCGCCCTGCCCAGGCACGAGAGCGTGACGGCCCCAGTGACGCTACCCACTTTTTTGTTGTGGTGGTCGCGCAGCTCCCACGCGCCGCTGCGACTCGCCCACTCGCAGATGCGGTGCAATCTGTTACTGTGGTGTTCATCCAGTAGCCCCACGTGTAGTGACAGCGGCACGGCTGCGAAGGCCCGGAGTCTGGCCCGGCCGTGCTCTTGGGCTAGTAGCAGCAGCGTCAGCGGCGCGTCCTCGTGACACTGCAGCTCGCCGCGCAGCTTGTCCGCGTCCGCCTCGAAGAGACAGGACTTGCCGTAACTCAGTCTCGTCACCGAGGCCTCCGTTAGCGGCGTGTCGAATACGACGATCTCGTACTGTAGCAGCTGGAAGCCCAGAAGCAGCGCTTCCACAGACGCAGGTGACGCCGCGGCGGGCTCCAGTGAAACACGATCGACGTATAACTGTAGAGAAAACAGCAGAGAAGGCGGTACGTGAGAAGCAGGAGCGCTGGATAGGCCGCAGGACGCCACGGAGACCAGCCGAGGCGGCGCGGGCTCCGCTTCCGCGCTGAAGTCATCCATTTTGTAAATGTGCCTTTTGTGAAGTTTTTTTGTGTTTTCACTCGCCACTCTGTAGTGTTTTTTTTACCCATCACCTTCGCGTGCGTCAGCCTCACATTCCGATCTGAGCCCGTATCTCCCATGTTGCGCCGCTTCTTCAGCTCCACGCCCTCGGCCGCGCACCGCCTGGTGCAGCAGCGCGTACAGACGCAGCTTTCCTTGCTCCCCCAGGCTGCTTCCGCGCCGGCGACGCGCGTGGTGTTCGTGTCGCGCGCGGCCGCCGCGTCCCCGTCCAGTCTGCAGGCCTCGCTGCCCTTCCCGGTATCAACTGCCGCGCTGGAAGACTTCAAGGCCAAAAAGCAGGAGAAGCTTTACCTGTACCCAAGCTCGGACGATGCTGCGACCAAGAACCAGCGCGTGCTGCTGGTGGGGCTCGGAGACGCCGATAAGGTCACGCCCAACGTGCTGCGGGATGCCACGCACGGCGCGCTGAGCGCAATCAAGGCCATGCGTGCGCGTGACGTGGTGCTGCAGGTGCCTACTCTAGAGGGGTCAAAGCTGGACGCCACCCGCGTAGTGGAGGTGTTGTCGCAGGCCTGTATGCTGTCCAACTACCAGTTCGACCAGTACCTGACCGACAGCAAGGATGTGTACGGAGACAACACGCCACGTCTGCCGCTGGAGCAGATCTACCTCGACGCGTCGGCCGAGTTCCAGAAGGTGAAGATAAGTGGGAAGGCTGGATACGTGAATAAATGCTGATGGCTGTGTTGCTGCTGTGTAGAACGTGGCCGAGCAGGCGACCGTGGGCGAGGAGACCATCTTCGCGCGCAACCTCGGTGCGTGAATTGAGTGCTGGAGTGGGGGATTTGGCTCGAGAGGCTGACTGTATGACGTGCTGCTGTTCAGGCAACGAACGCTCGCACATCGTGAACCCGGAGTTTATGGAGAAGGTGGCGCGCGCGTCGGCTGACCTCCCCAACATGTCAGTGCGCGTGTTGCAGCAGGAGGAGATGGAGAAGGAGGGCTTGAACATGTTTCTGAGTGTGGGCCAGGCTGGCGTCTGCCCGCCTCGTCTCGTTATCCTCGAGTATCGCGGCAATCCCGACTCGGACGAAAAGATCGCGCTGGTGGGGAAGGGCATTACGTTCGACACGGGCGGCTTGAACCTCAAGCCCACGGGGTCGATCGAGGACATGCACACGGACATGTGTGGCTCGGCTGCTGTGCTGGGAGCTGTCCGTGCTGCTTCGCGCCAGGGGCTCAAGGTGAACATTGTTTGCGCCCTTGCTCTGGCTGAGAATGCCATTGGATCCAAGGCCGTCAAGCCGCTGACGATTGTCAAGTCGCACAAGGGCATCACCGTGGAGAACAACAACACGGACGCTGAAGGCCGCCTGGTGCTGGGCGATGCCATGTCATACGTCCAGAAGGAGTACAAGCCCAAGACGGTCATTGACGTGGCTACCTTGACGGGTGCGTGCATGGTCGCTTTGGGTGAGCACTGTGCGGGTGTGTTCTCCAACTCGGACGACTTTGCCAAGAAGCTGCAGAAGACGGGAACGGAGTGCCACGAGCGCTGCTGGCACCTGCCGATTCTCCCTGAGCACACTGCTGCTCTCAAGGGCACCCAGTCGGACTCGCGCAGCACTGGTCGTGGACGCTACGGTGGCGCTTCGACTGCAGCAGCCTTCCTGCAACAGTTCGTGTACGAGGGCGTGCAGTGGGCTCACATCGACATCGCCGGGCCTAGCAACTACAGCTCGGCCAAGTCGTACTTCCCCAAGGGCGCCACGGGCTTTGGCGTGCAGCTGCTTTACAGCTACCTCAAGGAACACGAGCAGCATTAGACGGTGCTACGTCTGGGTAAGGCCTCGCGTGCATGCCCCTGAGGACTAACCTAAATCAGCCTTTGTGTTTGTTGTTACTCAATAGAAATGGCAAATATGAAAGGCATGTGTAAGCTGATGAAGGTGCTTACTGCTCTGAGTACAGATTCCAGACGAAGACGCAGCCATCATCGCCGACGGAGACGAGCTGTCGGTCATCCGGGCTGAAAGCAAGTCCACGGACATTGCCGGAATGACCCACGCCGTCCATGATCAACTGATTGGTGTTGAAGTCCCAGAGCTTCACGAATCGATCGTTTCCGCCCGTGGCAAACACCTCGAGGTTGTGTGCCACAGCGATGCACGTGGCTTCTTCGTCGTGGGCCTTCTGGATCACAGTCACAGGTGTTTCGATGCGTAGGTCCCAGTACGAGATGCGTTTCTCCTGTCCAGCGCTCAGAACAAGTCGCTGGTCTGCCGAAAGCGCCACCGTGTTGATGCCGCCCATGCGCTGGATGTGGCTGGAAATCCTTCGTTCATTGCGCAGATCCCAGCACAGAAGACTGCGGTCGCGACTGCAGGAAATCACGTGGAGATCGTCGCGAAACAGCGCCAAGCTTGTGACGGCCATCGAGTGTTCCTTGAGGTGCGAGACCAAGTCGCGCTTGCGAATATCCCACACGCGCACTTCGCCGCCGACGCCTGCCGACACAATGAAGCGCTGGTTATGGCTCAACACAAGAGCTGTGACTCCACCAGTGTGGGCATTGTCGATGGACCAGGCCAACTCGCCAGAGTCGCTGCTGTGGGAACGAATACAGCCGTCAGTCCAGCCCGACAGCAGAACGTCAAGTGAATATTGAAGACATGTCGGCATGCCGCCATTGCCGACAACGCAGCGCGTGGCCACACTGTAGTCCGATGCGTCCCACACGCGAATGGTGCAGTCTCTCGAGATGGTAGCGAATCGGTCGGACACGTCAGCAGCGTAGGCGATCTGTACGACGGCGTTCGAGTGGTTTTCAGACAACAAGCTGGCCTGCAGACTGCGTTGCGAGGCTCCGAACAGGAGACGCACCGAGAAGATACTTCCAGCTTGTGTACCAGCGACGGCCTCATTCTGAGCTGCGTTGAGGGTCAAGCCCATGACGCCGCTGTCCAGTGCAACGTGACAGGTATCCACGAAGTCGTGGCCGTAATGCAGAACACTCCCATCACCGCCGCCAACGAGAACGCCGCCATCAAAGTACAAAATGGAGTTGACGCCGCAGGAACAAGCTGGGATGACCTTCACCAGTTGGCGAGTTTTCACGTTGACGACACAGAAGTCACCACTGGAGCTGCCGGCCACGAGCATCTCGCGATCTGGGGAGAACTGCACGCAAGTGTAGTCGCGAACGAGTGTCTGCTCGATCTTGTGCTGCATGAGCTCGCCCGAGTGAGGATTGAGCACCCAAATCTGCAGCAAGCGATGCCCAACGGTGGCAAATTGATAGTTGGTGGTGTCACGGCGCTTGACGTCGCGTGCCATGCCTCCAAAGACAACGGCCGTGACGATGCTCGACATCTTCTGGTGCGTGGCACAGATGTTGCCTGTCAGGACGTCCCAAATGTACAGCCGAGGACCATCTTCTGGAACGCCCACGGAGCACAAGAGTCGCTCGTCGTCCGAGAACGCAAGAGCAGCGACGCCTGCGTCGTGTTCCGACAGTCTGAAGGCCAGTCGTCGAGCTGAATAATCCCACACGAGGACATCTGCTCGTCTACCGCGTTCACCCGAAGCTAACATCCTCCCAGAAGGCGACATGGCGATGCAGGACACATGACCTTCGTGACCGCGCAGGAAAAGCTGGCTGTGCGCATCTTGAAAGGATGTCAACAAGACCGAGCCGCCAGCAGGATATATGTAGTCTCGACCCGAAGGATGGTAGTGGATGGCGTTCGGCACTGCGGAGAAGCCGATCGTGTGCTCCAAGTCGATGGCAGTGGAGAGCTGCGGCTGCTTCTCAAAGCGATGCTGCGGTTCATGCGACGTCATGGCGAATCCTCTCGAGCTCGGCTTGCTGTCCGTGACACCAACAGCGTACTGCATCTTGGCAGAGCGAGTTGCGATCAGCAATGTGAAGGGGTTCCAAGCACAACCGACCACGAGCAACAACGAGTAACCACTAAAAACTAAACATATATCTGCAGTTAGGCCGTCGCCCAAACGGACTCAAGCAGCCCCGTGACACCTACGTAACTCAAGCACGTGTAGTATGGGGGTAAGTTGTTCTCTTGCATCCAGTGAGCCACGGCGTCGCCAATATCCTCCTGGCGGTCGAATAAATTCAACCGCAGGATGCCTCGAGCCAGAAAGACCCGCTCCGGCAGCTCAAATGTTTGCATCTAGTACAACAAACAGTATGTACTTAGAAGTATTATCCATGGCGTTGCAATCTCCGCCCGGCATACCTTCATGTCCTTGACGATGCTGAAGATCATGGACTCGTAGATCAGTGTGCCGACCCCTCCGTCGTCTTCTAGCTCGTACAGCGCAAATGATATCCGCTTCGGGGAGTACGTTGGACTGCCAGGATACCAGAATACTCTGTACGGCACGACCTGCACGCTGTTGACCATGCAGTTCTCCCACAACGTGTAGTCCAGGTAGTCCGTGGTCTTATACCCCCACGTCGAGGCACTAGAAGTCCCTCAAACAATGCACCAGTTAGCACCACCTCGGCCAATCCACTTCAAACTGCTCGCTCTACCTGCTCCAGTAGCACGGCCGGCCTCTGGCACAGCCACAATCGAGCTGCAGCCTCTTGGCGATGGCCTCATAGGCCACGGGGTCGTCTGCCACCACCGTATTGGCCAGCAGCGCCACCCCAACACCACAGTGTGACCTCCTCAGCGTGTTTTCAGCCGACTCGTTCCTGTGATCCACCGACGAGCATTCTACCAAGGTAGAACCCAGTTAGCTCTGCCCAGTCGTCTCTCTCTCTGTCCCAGTCTCACCTCGCACGTGACGCAGCACCGAGAGCTCCTCACCCACGGCGCTCCGAGTCAACAGAACCAGACGCTTCCAGCCGTTCGAGTCACGACCGCAAGTGGCCGCGATGAGCGCCATCCGCCTCGCCAAGATCTGCCACGCGTCTGCGATGAAGTGAGTTCAAAGCAGGAATGACACATCCACACAAATGGAGGCTTGAGGACGCACCGCTCTGTATTATGGCGTCCCGCACGTGGCGATTCACCCCCTCCAGCTGCAGGAGCGTCACATGGTCCGCAAACTGCAGCGTCGTGGCCAGCAGCTCGCCGGGCAAGTCGCACAGCCCCATCCTCAACTTCAGAAAAGCGAAAAATGCAGCTTCTGAGCGACGGAGATAAACCTCAAAACTCATCACCCCGTGCGTAATCTTTTGAGGTTATGACAGCTGAAGTTGAAGTGCCATACAAAACTCGATCTTACACGTCTACCTTATGCGCAATTGACTTTATCCCCTGGACGCTAGTCGTCCCACCGGTTGAGAGCTTGGCGCAGCATGCGTTGGAACTGCGACGTGGCGGCGCGCTCCTTCTCGATCTCGACGCGCAGCCGCTTCATCTCGCCCACGGCACGGTACTCTTGCAAGGACTCGTCCACGGCTTTCAGCGCGCCAAAGCTCCGCCGTACGCTCTGCACCGAGACTTGCACTGGCTGCTGCTTGGCTGGAACGCGGTCGCGCTTGGAGCTCTGGCTCATGATCAGCTGCTGCGGTGCCAACGACGCGGCCAGCAGACGGGAGACGTTCGAGCCGAACCCTCGCCAGTCGGCTGGGTAGTAGATGGTGATGTCGCTCAGCGCCTCGAAGAACGTGTCGTAGATCTCTTCGAAGATCTTCTGCCACGGCAGCAACGCGTCGGCTTCTTGGGGCGTCACCTGGTCTCCAACCTCGTCCTCTTCGGGTTTCTGGGTCAGACGTTCGTGAACGGGGAGCAGCGAGCTGTAAATGCGTTTCTTGAGCTCGTACGTCGACACGGCAGTGGACGCCGCGTACGATCCAAAGAGTCGGTCGACGAAGTCCACGATTCTGTTGAAGTAGACGTCGCAGACCTGGTCGCGGCTCACAGCCGCCGCGAAGGGCTCAACCGCGAGGCGCGTCACTTCCAGCGCCGTCAAAACCGTTCGGATCTCGTGCTGTTTGTCCTGCGAGTTCCATCCAGGAGGGGGGTCCATGATCGCAAACTGCAGTTCAGGTGGAGGGTACGCGAGGTCCATGACACCAGACGACAGAATGTCCTCACGCACATGAGGGAACACGGCGCAGATGGTACTCTGAAGACCCACGGACGACTCGTACTGGTTCATGATGGTCTTGACACTGCCTTCCAGTAACTCCTTCAGGCCCACGCTCATGAGGTGACGTACAGGAGTGGACAAAGCCGCAACCTTGGACACCGTTTGACCAAACTTCTGATGAAGATCATCAGCGCCGATAAACTCCACGCTGGCGTGGGTCACTTGCGATGGAAACCGGCTTTTCATCCGTCCGATGCAGCTCTCAAGCGAGCTTATGAGCAATGCCTGCGAGCTCTTGATTTCTGACGAAGCAAAGCCCAGTGCAACCACCGCCACACGACTTTCCGCGTTCAGCGACGACAGTAGCTCTTCCAGTCGATGTTCCAAGCTGCTGCAGTCACCAGCGTCTCGTAGCGACCTCAAGTCAACTGGGAGTATTATCGCCGACGTCGCAGCGAGCTTCGCTTGTTGGACGTCGCGCGTGTTTCGCTGAGCAAACGTCGAGTCGAGATACCGACAGCACACAGCGACGCCCTGAGTCATGCCACTGGTCGACTGGAAAATGCAGTGACAGTCGTGTTCGGGCACAGAGGCATCTTGCGTCCCGGTCTTGACGGCGCACCACAAACCGAAGGACGACGACGGGCCATTCAGCAGATCCGCTATCACCAATTTCCACGCGATTGAGGGCGTTCCGGGGTTTATCCGCCGAAGAGAGGCACCGACCAGTCCTAGCATGTCTTCCGCGCTCCAGAATGACGAGGATTCGGCCCCTGAAGACAGCGCCTCCACTTCGAACTTTGAAAGCTGCTTCAGTCGCTTCGTCCCAATAGGGACACCAGCATTTCCACCAGCCCCATTGAACAGCCAGCGCACGCTTTCTTTTGCCTTTTGATGAGGTCGCTCAAGTCGAAGTTTGGCGGCATCGATGGCGACTGGACCAGATCCGTGGCGGGAAACCCGAACGTACTTCTTCCAGAGATGAAGCTTCAGTTTCAGGACGGCAAGCCTCTGCTTTTCAGCGCGACGAATGCGCTTCTGTTCTTCCCTCTCCTTTGCCAGTAGCGCTTGGCGCTCGGCTTCAAGTGCAGCTTCCCGTGCTTGACGTGCCCGAGCCTCCGCGAGGTCTTGCTGTCGACGTCGCTCGCGCTCTTCGGCTTCCTGGCGCCGAATTTCTGCTTGTCGTTGCTCTTCTTGTCGACGTCGTTCTTCTTCAGCAGCCTGTTTCCTGAGAGTCTCTGCTCGCTGAAGTGCCGCAAGTCTTTGCCGCTCTGCTTCACGAGCTGCTTCTTCAGCTCGCTTCCGCTGTTCTTCGAGTTCCCGTCGTTTCTTTTGTTCCCGGAGCTGGGCTTCGAGTTCTTGCTGCTGTCGTTTGGCTTCCGCAGCCTCCTTCTCCGCTTGAGCTCGAGCAGCGGCTTCCGTCTTCGCTTGTTCTTCGCGTTGAGCAGCTTGCTCGCTTTCAGCCTTCTTCGCCTCTTCTTTGCGGGTCTTTTCCTCTTTCGCTTGCTCCAGCTCCCGCATCCTCTGCAACATCAGTTGTTTCTTCTGTTCAAGCTCCTGCTTTCGCTGTGCAATCAAATCCAAGTCGTGTCGCTTTTGATCAGGATCTGCCGGCTGGTGCTGGCCAGTCCCGAAGCTTGCAGACCTACTCGCAGATGCAGGAGGTGCCATCGGAGCTCCATCGTTGTAGTCAACGAAATAGGAGTAGTCGTCTTGATACTCGGGTCTGTTCGGGTACAATCTAGCGCGTTCCTCCCGCTCCAGATCTTGAATCAGCTTGCTAAGAGCTGGGTACTCATCTCGCGCGTATTCAGTCACGCCTCGGCAGATATCCCGTCGCAAGTAGTTGCTGTAAGCACGTACACCCAAATAAACTGGTCAGACAAAACACGAGCATAAGCTGGAGTTTGATAGCTCTGTAGATAACCCACCCTTGTTTCATCCCTACGTAAATCTTGGAGCTTCGAATCTTCAACGGTGTATTACTCCGTCGTAGTTGCACATCTGTACAAAAGCCGGCAACAATTGTTAGTACATGCAACCCTGTAAGGTAAGCAAGACGCCTTCGTACCTGTTTCAAAATCGCCCCCGAACTTCACAAGCAAATTGCTGTCATCACCAGCTCCAGGTCTGCCAGAAATCCTCAACTTGTGCTCTTGACACACCGAGTAGGCGTGTTCAATGTCGTCAAAGCACAGTAGTTCCACGAGATCCTCGAGTGGGTAGGTCTGGCTGCGATAAGCCCGATTCATGCGAAGCAGTGCTGACGAGCGCACGTTCGGGATGTACCGGAACAGCAGACACGATTGCAGGTACGTGGCCTGGCGCAGCAGCGAGAAAAACTGGAAGTAGTCGCCCGTGTGGCGAGCAACAAACACGCGCATCGCAAACTTGATATGGGGGCTCTCCAGAATATGATGGGGCAGCACCTTCACGTACTTCAGCACGTCCATGCCCCGACCGTTGTCCAGCGTACAAAGGATGAAGTATGCGCGACACTCGGCCTCAAACGGACTCAAGCGTGCGGGATCTCCCACCTTGTGACTTTCATCGTAGAGCTCGTTCAGCGACTTGAGGGTTTGGCCCAGCTGCTCCATGTTCTGCTGAGCCACAAAGCTCTCGGTTTCAATTAGCTCGTGCTCACTGAGAACGTGATATCGCGCAATACGCTCGTGAATGTCAAGAGCGATGGGGTGAACACGCCCCCCAGCACCCCGGTAATTCTGCAGCACGAAGTCTTTCCGGATCATTCGAAACCGGTCCCAGCAAAAGTTATACAGCTCAATAGGCTCCGGAACTCGCGGCGTCTGGAAACGGGGATCCAAGCCACACTGATCCAGATCCATAATCTGCTGTTCAATGTACAGCTGCGTTCGTCGAAGGACACCAGGAGGACGGATCTCCCCGGGGATATCCAACTTATGGTCCGCGGAACTGCGTTGAAATCGCTTGATGATCATGTCACGCTCGGATCCTGGCCGATCAGGGAAACATTTCTCGAAGACGCTCAACTCGTCCACGCGGATATGAAGCTCGCGTTCCGCTGCACTACACATATCAGCGCAAGTTCCGTCCAGGTTGGTAGCTGCGGACAGCTGCGCCTTGCTATTGTCGTCCATACTCGAAGATCCACCTGACGGTACGTTAGCAAACGAAGTCTCGTCGTCACTTGCACTCGGTGTCTTCTTCTTCGATCGGGTTTGACGGTGCTTCGACTGCTTTTCGTTTGTTGGGCTTGCCTTGGGTGCAGCTGCATTGCCGAAGGCTGCCCCATCGGGAGGGAATCTGCCGCTGCTGCTTCTAGACATGCTACGCTGCTGTCCACCAAAAGACTCCGCCTCTTGACTCGACGGAGCACCGAATCCTTGAGCTCGCTTACCCTGTCCGAACGGCGACTTCTTCGCGCCGCCCATGCGGGCCTCCATGGATGCCATCTTGTCTGTGCTCGGGAAGCCTCCTGCAGAAGCTCCGGACCCAAATTTCGGTGTCGTTTGTCTCCGTTTGTCGGTAGACTTGCCAAAAGTAGTAGACATACCAGATCCCCCGGCAGGAGATGGTTTCCCAAAAGAAGCGGACTGGAAAGCATTTCCACTTGACGCTCCACCAAAAGTTGTGTGTACAGCTGGGGGCTTCGAGGCGCCACCGCCACTTGCAGCAGCAGCGAAAGGGTTGTCTGCACGCGCAGAGGCTGAACCGTTGGGCGTAATTTGCTTCCTGCGCACATTTACACCAGACGATTGACTTCCAAACGATGTTCCTGGAGTCGATAAAGGTGCCGGTGCAGCTCCACTGCCGGATCCAAATCCGCCGGAATCTTTCGAGAACGAGCCCTGTCCACGCTTGGGCGTCGGTGCCCCGAAAGCCGTCTGTGCTCCACCAAATCCGCTGTCATTTCCGCCAAACGACGACGATCCACCACCTCCGAACGCAGTCTGCGGCGCATTTCCGGCAAACCCCTTCCCTCGATTCTTTGGGTTTCCAGCTGCTGACGACGCCGATCCAAACGTCGTATGCGCGGCCGCCGCCGCTGATGGCGAGACTCCGTTCTGTCCAAACGAATTCTGCGGCTTGCTATTTTTCTTCTGTCCGAACGGGTTCCCACTGCTTGAAGCTGAACCGAATCCGCCGGACTGTGTGGGAGGAGCCCCTGCCAGGCCTCCAGGAGGCAAAGGCGGCTGCGAGCCAAAACCCGAGCCTGGTAAGGGCGGAGCGCCCGCCAAGCCGCCAGGAGGAAGCGGGGGCTGACCACCGAAGCCCGAACTCTGGCCAAATGTTGTCTTGGCGGCCGGAGCACCGGACTGGAACGGATTTCCGGCCGCGGAGCCTGGACACGCGAAGATGAGGGGACCGATCAATACCGAGACGTCCCTAGCGCGCTTCCTGGCACACGCAGGCACAGCAAGAGCGTAATCGTAGCTACGTAAGCTCCGTACCTTGTGTCTGCGTGAACGGGCTGCTTCCCTGGGCGCTGAAGCCTCCGAAGCCTCCGCCTCGATCTGTGACATCATGGAACACAGCATAGCTCAGTACCTAGGGGGCGTATGGAGGTGCACAACGGGTCAGAAAATAGCTAAGCATATGCAGAACGCACTACCGGAGCTGAACATGGTGCGGTCGAGACTAGAGCTGCGCTGCTAACGCCGAGAACGTGGCCTCGTGCTTGGGGCCGTGGGGAGCTTTCAGCGGTAAACTGTACCAGACTCTGAATTTCAAAGCGGTACATTGTCCCTACTTTCGATTGGTCATTAGTTTTAACCAATCCGAAGGATGCACGAACTCTGATTGGCTGCAAGAAATCTGTTTTTGACCAACAGATAGCAGTGGCTTGAGAGTATAGTGAGGCCAAGTCAGGCGCGAGGACTGGCGCAGGGACCACCAATTCTCGCGGCCGCCGACTGCGCTTGCGTTTGGTGGGCTCCAAGTTCCAAATTGACCGCAACTTTCTGAGCGCGAAGGTAAATGCTTCCCCCCATGGAGGGGACGGCGGCCCACAACCCAAGCAGAGGACTCACGCCTTGTTCCTCTTCTCGTCCTCCTCTAGTTGAAAAATGGTGAAGCACAACAACGTCATCCCCAACGGCCACTTCCACAAGTACTGGGAGTCCCGAATCAAGACTTGGTTCGACCAGGTAAGATGCAGCAGCCAATGGATTCCTTACAGCGAGCAGCCAGCAGATGCGTCTGCGGTCCATACAGTCGCCTTGTCGTGGTGGAGAGGCTCGTAGCGATGGAGAGGCAGCGTACAGGTCACTATACAGAGACGAACAGAGGGCATCAGAGCTCTCGACGGACTTTAGGACGCATTGCTGTCTGGCTGGCTGGCTGGCTGGAGAAACTACAGCTTTAGGGAAGAATGGGCACTGACCCACGGACTCGTTATTGTTGACATCCGCAGGCTTCCAAGAAGAAGACCCGTCGTCTGGCACGTAAGGCCAAGGCTGCTGCCATCGCCCCGCGTCCGGCCGCTGGTCTGCTGCGCCCCGCTGTGCACTGCCCCACGATCAAGTACGGCTCCAAGGTCCGTGCTGGCAAGGGCTTCACGCTGGAGGAGCTGAAGGAGGCTGGCATCAACCGCAAGCAGGCCATCAGCATCGGCATTGCCGTGGACTTCCGTCGCACTAACAAGTCGGTGGAGTCGCTTCAGGCCAACGTGCACCGCCTCAAGGCCTACAAGGCCAAGCTCGTGGTGTTCCCGCGCAAGAGCAACAAGGTCAAGAACGGCGACTCGACGCTGGAGGAGACCTCGGCCGCCGTGCAGCACACGGGCCCGATCCTCCCCATCACCCGCTCGAGCGTCAAGTCGACTACGGCCGTCATCACGCCCGAGATGAAGGAGAAGAGCGTCTTCACGCAGCTGCGTGTTGCCCGCGCCGACAAGCGCATCTTCGGCAAGCAGGCCAAGCGTCTGGCCGACAAGAAGAACGCCAAGAAGTAAGTGTCGTTCGCGTCGACACCTACTGCTCTGCTCTCTCGACGTGTCGAGAGGGACGGCACTTCCTAAGGTCATTTGCGGAAAGTTGGAACACAATACATCGCGCTTCAAAAAAACCTCGTTTTTCTCTTTCATGCTGATGTTTTCATGCTTACAGTGTTTTGCATGGATCATGAAAGAGCAACTTCAAGGTTTTCGAGCTGCACCTTTTAGGAATCTTTATCATTTCAAACTTGGTGCTGCAGACTATTGTCGTCTGCAGCACTTCACACTCGAACGTCAGCATAAGCGTCTGGTTCCGAGAGCAACGGCTGCTTCTCCGGTTCCCCGGACAGCACCGAAATGGACTTGAGCTTCGTCCGGCCGCCTGGGACGCTCGTGTTTTCGGACGTGTCGACCTTTTCGGGCAGCACACAGAGGAAGACCAAGACGAGCAACTGGCCGACGGACGCGATTACCACGACCAGCCACAGGCGACTCCAGTCCACCACTTTCGTGACCGGGTCAGGTACGATGCCGATCGCCGTCACCACGAAGGAAGTCAGCACTCCAGACACGACGCCGCCAAAGTCCATGAACGACAGGAACAGAGCGTACGTCAACCCTTGGACGTCCGGGTTAGCTGGGCAGTAGTATGTCGCCACGACCAGCAGCTGTAGCAGCGCGAACTCGGACGTGAAGGACGTGATGAACGACTCGGCCGTGCCGAACGTGCACACCGACACCGGAAGCTCCACGACTGGAGGAGCCAATAGCAACCGCGGCAGCCCAGCGATCACGGAGCACACCGTGGAGATGAAGAAGACGCTGCGCACGTTTCGGTTCGTGAACCACTTGGCGTACGCCAAACACGACAGGAAGCGGCCGATCATGCCGGCTAGCGACATGTACTGCAAGCACTCGTGCTCGTCTGCGAGGAGCGAGAACGTGTACTGGTACCAGATCGTTCCGTCATCCGGCAGTGCGTTGCACAAGAAGAAGAAGAACATGGGCGGCAGCACAGGCTTGATGAGCTCTTTCTTGTGGTGCAAGTCGCGCTTGAACACCTGCCACCAGGCTGTGACGTCGTTCATCGTGGCGTATTCCGTCTCCCTTTCATCCAACTCGCTCACCGGCGTCTCTTTCAGCCCGACAAGACACACGCCGGCTGCCGTGAGCGGCAGTGCACTAGTCCAGCCAATAATCTGCTGCGGAGCGATGCTCTTGTCCCTGTAAACCGGGATTCCCAGGAACAGCGCGGCGATAGAGGCTGCGTTCTTGGTCCCATTAGCCAGAGCTTGTACATGTGCCGAGCTCCTGCTGGTGACGTCTCCTGACGTCAAGTCCACGAGCAAAATGCCCAACATTATCTGCGCGAAGGCCTCAGCCACGGCGTCGCAGAGCTTGACAACGAAAGCGCCGCCCACGGTGTGCACGTAACTGGCCGTGAGCAGCAGCGAGAGGGCGGCGCAGACCTCGCACAGCGCGATGTACGACTTGCGGCGGTAACCGAAGAGCGGTAGACTGTCGGATAGCAGGCCGTACAAGGGCTTGAGGTTCCAGGGGAAGAAGGTGACCGAGTAGTAGAGCGTCGTGGTGGCTGGGGGCATATGGATCACGTCGAAGAGCCACTCGCCGTACGCCGTCATGGGGAACGTCATGAAGAAGGCGTGCAGGAAATACAGCGCCAGAAGCGCCAGAGGCACGCGCACGGGCGCCTTGAGCTTGGTGGCCATGGCCCTCTCTTCCTCGGTCCAGAGTGAGCCATCTGATACTTGATCTGACGCTTCAAGAGGTACTGTGCCAGACACAATAGCGGATGTGATTGTGCTGTTATCCACGGTACGCTCTTCCGCTGTTGATTGGCGAGGAGGAATACACGGCTACGATTGGCTGAAACGCGGCAGCAATAGTTGCCTTTGGCCAAAGACACCCAAAGGACCATCGCCTGGTGCAGGACGCTCCGACATGCCTCGCGACGAGTTCAACATCGATGAGGCCGAGGACTTTGACGACGGCACGCGCGCCGTTGTGCACTCGGCCGCGGCTTCGGACTCTGATGGAGACGCTCCGGAAGGCAACCAGCTGCGATCCTCGCGTAAGCAGCGACTGCAGAGCGAGAAGCTGGGCGGCAAGCCGAGAGAGAAGGCGTCGGCCTTGCGTGTGCAGAACTGGGACGCGTTGGAGAGCGAGGAATACGCGGGCAAAGTGGTGAAGAGGAAGGACTTGAAGGACGGCGAAGACTCGCCGGATGAGGAGGAAATGGCCGCCTGGTCTGATGCGGAACCCTTTGGTGCTTCGGATGAGGAGGAAGAGGTCGCTGAAGAAGAGGCTGATGAGGAGAGTGAAGAAGAGAGTGACGAGGATGAGGACAAGAGTGCCGAGATGCTCATCCGTGGCTTCCAGAAGGAGGACTCGGCGCGGCTCATGGGCGCACAAGACAGCGAGAAGGTCGTGGAGAAGGCCAAGCACGTGCGTCACCAGAAGCTGCTCTGGGAGCGTTGTCTGGAGACCCAGATCTACACCAAGAGACTGCTGGCCACGGCCAAAGAAGCTTCCACTACGCCGGAGACTGATGGAGAGAACACGGACGAAGAGACGACCGAGAAGACCAAGAAGCAGGTGCTGGCTGAGCTCTACAAGAGCATCGACGCCGTGTCGGCGCTGCAGCAGAAGCTCTGCAATGTGCCGGAGCTTACCGCCCCACCCGCCGACTCCCCCACGAAGAAGCGCAAGCGCTCGTGCGACGAGCTGTGGCAGGAGATCACGACGGCCAACCGCGCCATGCTCCCGCAGTACAACGACATTCTCAACACATACACTCGCAAGACGGACCTGGCGGCGGGAGGCAAGAACAGCCAGGCCAAGAAGTTCAAGGCCGTGAACCAGGACATCCTCGCGCAGGTCGAGTCGGTGCTTGTGGACCCGCAGCGAGTCAAGCGAAAAGCCCATGCCCCGCTGGACGTACCCGAGGCGGAGGCCACCGACGGCGCGGAAGACCTGCTGGACGAGGTCATGTACGACGACTCGGACTTCTACCAACAGCTACTCAAGGAGTTCATTGAGAGCGGCGGAGGCGGCGCTGGCCAGGATGCCATGGTGAGGCGCACCCACCGCAAGAAGAAGAAAATCGTGAACCGCAAGGCCAGCAAGGGCCGCCAGCTGCGCTACACGGTGCACCCGAAGCTCGAGAACTTCATGTTCCCCGAGCCTTACCCGAAGCCGGAAATGGACGTGGACGAGCTGTTCCGCTCGCTCTTTGGCCAGGTGCGGCAGTAGACAGACAATTGTCTTGGTATTGATTGGCACGTAGGCCGAAGAATAGATTGCTTTTCAGATCGTTGGCGTTACTTCATGCTTAGTTCGCTGACAAATTGTGAGTTGATTGCCTTGTTAGCGGGTTGCATGTAACGCAGAATACTGTAGCCTCATTGTGTTCAAAGGAAGATGCCCCACGCCCCCCTCACAGCACATCATCTTCTTCCTCCTCCTCCTTCTCACCGGTTAGATACATCTCCTTGATCTTGGCCACATGTGCTTCTACTTCGCGGAGACGCAACTCGTTGACTCCGTTGGCTCCGATCTTCTTTACGATGCCCACCAACGTGACCGCTTTCTCGGCGGCGTGCACCACGGCCAACGCTCGGATCTTCTTGGCTCGAGTTGCATTTTCCAACGACCGGAACTCCTCTTCCGCCAAGTCCAGCGAGGCATCGGCTAATACCGCGGTGGAGTCAATGAGCTCCGTGCCGCGCTCCTCGAAGCGTTCAGGGATCTTGAACTCGTGCAATTGCCGCACTTCGGCTGCGTACGAGCCGTTCTTAAATACTTTGTGCTTGAGCTTCACCGTGTCCTTTAGCAGTTGGGTGAACTTGTCGATCAACTCCGGCTTCCCCTTGGCAATAGCCCGCATCGTTGCCGGAGCGTTCAGAATCTGCGCTCGCTTTGCAATCAATTGACCAGCGTCACGCTCCAAGAATGAGAGCCCCCACAGTCGCCCGTACGCTTTGCCCGCATCCAACCTTTCCTGATCCGAGAAGTACCAGTCTCGAGTGTCCTTGTTCTTGATGAGCAACCGCGAGGACCACGTTTGCACGGCGTCAGATCCAAGAGCAAGTCCAAATTCCTCCAGCTTCGGTGCGATTGTCTTGTAAAAGGCGATGGCCTCTTCGTCAGTCGATAGACTCGTGGTCAACAACTCTTTCACCAACCGATTGACTTCCTCGCGGTTCTCCACGAGCTTCTTGTTGCTCTCTTTTCGCGCCTTTTTCTCAAGCTGCTCGATCATGCTCATGCCACCTGGGCCCTTCGATTGTTGAGACTCGTCACCAAAGATGTCGTCGATGGCGCTTTCAGCAGCAGCCAGCTCTTGCGCCATTTGATCTTCAACTGATCGGGGCGGTATACCGTCCATTACGCCTCCTCCACCACTGCCACCGCGGCCGCGCACACCATTTGATAAGCTTCCACCGTTTGAAACTGCAGCAAAAAGAGGATAAACCACGTCAACGATCAGCACAACTTCTTCAGGCCACAAGATAAAAGCATCACAGCATACCTTGCTGAATAATCTGCTGGTGTTGCATGAGGATGCTAAAGAGTTGCTCCATGGAGACAGGTCCGGTGGGGGAGGCTGGAGCTTGAGCAGGCGGCTAACACAGCGCACAATGAGCGTCAGCAAGTATTGTCTACAACATGATAAGTTTTGACACTTACACCAGGATCGTTTGGTGACACGTCGTCCGGACGATCAAGCAGGTCGGGATCCACTTCTTCTGCCTTCATTTTGAGCTTGATCTGCTCGTTAGGCATGCCCATTCGCCGCAGCTTGAAGTATTTCTCCATCTTCGGATCGTCTTTCACGTACAGCGGTTCGTACGGAACCACAGGGGCTGCAGCGGGCATTGAAGGCCAGCTGAAGCCCCCGCTCGCTCCTTGCGGCGGAGATAGCGGTGCCATCCCATTCGATGAAAACCCCGCTGAGATTTGCATCGGCGGCTTTGAAATACAAAAGCAAAAGCCCATCCACAAGTCAGACAGTGTCAACAGAGAGGCCAAACCCTTGCATACTTACACCAGGGTCGTTCGGTGACACCTTGTTGGGCGTATCTAGCAGTGCAGGGTCCACGCCATCGGCCTCCATTTTCAGCTTAATCTGATCGACGGGCATGTCCATGCCCTTCAACTTGAAGTACTTCCTGAAGGCAGGATCTTCCGCCACCGTCAGCGGGATGTAAGCGCCCTTCTCCGGCTAGTCAATTGGCCAAAATGCACACAGTTATGAGTCACCACACCACCTCAGCAAGTCCAAGCAACACTTACACCAGGATCGTTTGGAGACACCGCGTCCGGTGTGTCCAGCAGCGACGGGGTGACGCCGTCCGCCTGCATCTTGCTCTTGATCTGGTCAATGGGCATGTCCATACTCTTTAGCTTGAAGTACTTTTTGAACGCAGGATCTTCCGCCACTGTAAGCGGCGTGTAGACGCTCCTGGCCACAGTCATCATGCCTCCGTTCTGCGGAGCGAAAGCCACGGCCTGCGTCTTCTTCTCCAGTTCACTAAGTTTCTGCTGCAGAGCCTTGATCTCCTTCAAACTCGCCCCAGACGCTCCTCTCTCCCGTGCCCCGCCGCTCTTGTCGGCCATGAGTTGTTGGATCTGCTTCTGAAGCGTGTCAATAGATGAACTGGAGGTGACGTTGTCGGCTTTGGCGGCCAATTCCAGCAGTTTCTTGATCTGGTTGGGCGTGAGGCCAGGCACCGCCACGCCGGCGGACCGGCCGGCCATTGGCGCGTGGGCCACATCTTTACTCTCCGAGTCGCTCTCGTCCTCGTCCTCCTCGGACTCGCTCTCCTCCTCCTCCTCGGCCGCCTCCTTCTCCATGCGCATCTTGATGCACAAATTGCGGTGCGCTCGTGCGTGCCGGCGCTTGCAGACCTGGCAACAATAGACGCATTAGTGTATAAAATATTGTCTACTTCTTAGTCTAGGACGCTTCACCTCGCTGCAGTAAAAAGCCTTGCTACAGATGGTGCAAGGCAGCGACGCGTTGGGCGTCGCGCAGTAGGCGCAGTCCTCGCCCGAGCCGCCCGCGAAGACCATGCCCATGCTGGTGAGGCGGCTCATGAGCTCGTCGTCGCTGTCGCTGTCCGCCATAGTTTCTATCTAAAACTTGATTGACCAGCGCCAGACTTGGCTTCTTGGAGTCTGACGCTTTTTCTCATGTTGAATCGGGCCTCGGCGAAAATAGCATAAACGGGGGACAAGATGTCGAAGTGATGATCGGAGCAAGTAAAGCCTGCTTTTGGCCTGATCACCAGCCATCACTTGGAGCGGAGCCCGCGCGGAAATCCGCGCTGTGCTTGCTTGTCGTTAGACTTTGGCCATTTCTGGTGCAGGGCCGATCTTCACTTGGATTCCCAGGCGGCTGGGCTCTGCTGTGCATTGCAGTTGCTGGTGCTTTTTTTGTCATGAGTTTTCAAGACGCTTCAACTTCAAACTCAGTCGATCGGAAAGGTTTGTTCGAGTTTGTAAAGTGAAGTCATGTGCGTGTTGAAAATTACTTTCGCTACAGAATGAATAAATATCGCGGTGCGGGGCCATGCCAAAGCTGCCGCGCTCTTCGATCGAGCGCAGCTGGCCCCGAGGTTGCCGCTTATATAGATAGGAGAGAGCCCTGCAGTTGAGGAGAACTAGCTTCGTCCTCCTCTTCAGGCTGCAGCGCGCGATAGACGGCGCTGCGAGATCATGCGCACCATGTCGGGCGACTTGCCGGTCTCGCTGATGTTGCTGAGCATGTAGTCCGAGCCCATCTGCTCGCTGGTGACGAGTCCTGAGAAGCGCTGGAACAGCTCGCAGATGGTGGCGTGGCCGTTGGCCTCGGCGATCATCATGGCGTCGCTGTCGTTCTTGGTGCGCTTCTCCGGGTCGGCGTCGTGGCGCAGCAGGTACTCTGAGATGGCCAGCGAGCCCAGCTTGGCCGCGAAGTGCAGCGGCGTGATGCCACTCGCAGTCATGACATTCACGTTCGCGCCGCGCTCGACGAGCAACGACACGATCTCGAGGTTCTGCGAGACGATGGCGGCGTGGAGCGGGAATGTGCCGCGCTTGCTGCAGGCCGACACCTTGGCGCCAGCCTCCAGCAGCAGCTTGACGGAGTCGACACACCCGTTGCGGCAAGCTGCAATCAGCGGCGTCACGCCGGCGTCGTTGGCCTTGTTGACGTCCGCGCCCTCTTCCAGCAACAGCGCCACAATGTCCGTTCGCCCCATACGAGCCGCAATGTGCAGACACGAGGAACCGTCGGCCATGGCCGTATTGGCGTCCGCGTAGTTGAACAGGATGAGCTGCACGGCGTACGTGTGACCGATGCGGCACGCCACGTACAGGCAGATCTCCCAGCGGCGGGCCGGCGTGAGCTCGGGCGACTGCAGTTCCTCGATGTCGCTTGCGAACTGGTTCAGTACATGCTCGCAGAACTCCTCCATGAACGAGTGCATGGTGTGCACACGCACGGTCTTGACCTGCAGAGCCGGCAGCGGCACGCGCTCGGGCTCCACGTCCTGCTCTTCAGGCGTCGAGGCCTCTTCCATCGGAGGCTCGACAGCGCGCGGGGTGGTGAGGTGCACCTCACTGATCTCCGGGACGCTGTCCTCGAATCCTCCGTCTTCTCCCTCCTCTTCGTCCTGGTTCATCATCAACTCGGCGCACTGCTGTCTCCATCCGTTCAAGGCCAGCGGTCGATGCAGCACCGACCGAGCGTTGGTAGGGAAATGCTCGGCCGCGCCGAGGAAGTTGGCGTACGTCTTGAGCACCAAACAGCTGCCGTCCTGCATCTTGTCACGCAGCGTCGTGCTGGCGAAGGAGCCGAAGAACTCGTGTAAAAGCGCGAGGAACGCGCCCAGAGCATCGCGTCGCTCGTTGACGGCGGCGTGGTCGAGTCCGGTGAGCTTGGAGCGCAGCGTCCGGCGTGACGGGAACGGGAACGCCCGCAGCAGCGGGTAGAGCCCGTCGAACTCGCAGTGGCCGGCCGTGCAGCGGCACTTGTGCGCCAAGCCGAGCGTCAGGTGGAGGTGGCGAGTAGCTGCGCTCGGTTCGGTGACGCGTTCGCGCAGCGCCTTCCAGAGCCGCCGGAACTGCGAGTATGAGCGCAGCGTGGTGCACACTCCGTTCGGAGACGGCGAGGCTGGCACGGGCGCTCGGGCGTCGTTCTTGGACAGTTTGACGGCGAAGAAGACCTTGCCGTCCGTGACCTGGTAGCTCGGCACGGCCACGTCGTACTTGTCGATCCAGCTCATGGGCGTCGAGTTGGCGAGTGTCGCTAGCTAGCAGCGACAGAAGGGTTTGCTGGCTTCCGCCGGCGTTCGGAAGCAGTGCAGGTGGGTGTTCGGCAAACTTTCGACAATCAGAGACTGGAAGCGTATCTCGGTCGAGGTCTCGATCTGTCTATAGATATCCGGCGGCAAATATAGGCAGCCGAGGGATTCGCTTGGCGTTTGTACGAGTCAACTGCGAGCAGCGACTACGTGGATCCGTCCCCGGTGAGGAGAAATGGAGATTGCCAAGCACCAGCAGCAGCGCCGGCCATGGTGAGCTCGCGTCGGCCATCGTGGACCGGGTATCGTGTCACACACTTCAAGCCTCCGTCAATTTCGGCCAATCCACATGAGACAAAGGCTATTTACTGCCAATCCCCATTCGGTCCCCCCCTCGCGACCGGACGAGAAAAAATACGCGCAGCAACGCGCCCCGGCTCTGGCGAAGAGATGGCGTGGCTCAAATTCGTCGACCTTGGGCTCCGGTGTTACTACTGCTCCTCAAGTGCCCCGGCCAACCGTGCAGTCGCCGCGCTGTAGGAAACGACGTGTGCAATGGAGGAGCTGCTGCTCCAAAGTGTCCGCTCGAGGACGCCAGCCTGTCCAGCGCAGCTGAGCGGCGATCAGCCTCACCGAATCCTGGGCCCGCTCGCTCCACTGAAGACATTTTCGGGGCGTCGGTGCATGCCCCCGCAACACACGCGTGTTCCCCAAAGCCCTGAGCGCAACGAACGGCTTTGAAGCAAAGCGTGCGGCTCGTTACCAACTCGCATCTATTTTTCGGGGAGGAAAGGACGAGCAGCATTAATGCGATGATGATCATGGATTTTCGCAGCGACTTGCTCGCCTTTGCCAGCCGGAGGCGTGTGTCAGCGTGTTGCCAGCGGCGTTGAACCGCCTGGCCAGCCGAGTTGAGGTTAGAGCCGCAGATCGAGTGGAGAGGCCAGCAGATCCGTCCGGTGTACCGTGTTGAGCTCGGGGGCTACACACTGTGCCTGCAAAAGCTGCAGCGGGTCGAAGCGCTTCTCGACGCGATGCTGGCGGTGCGAGCTCCACGGGTGGTCGCAGTTGCAGACCCACGGACTGCATAGAGGAGTTTTCATCACAACGTTAATCGTCAGCGTGGAAATGGATTTTCATGACAGGCATCCGAGCAGCGCTTATACTCGTGCGACTTGCAAAAAATTGCTTTGACGTTTGTACGCACCTGTCAAATCCCTGACAGCCACATTTGGCCTTCGTGCACACGAACGGCTTGCGGCCCGGGTGTGCCGATGTTTGCAGCGGCATCGCAAGATCCAGGCGCCCTCCGCTACGACGTAAAAGAAAGCTTCGCACGAACACTTGGGCGATGTGCACGCAAAGGCGCGGAAACCCGCGGGGGACTTGACGCGAGGATCGGCGACGCTACTCGGGTGCTCCTTGTACCGGTGGCCACTGTAGGGGAAAATAAAATAAAACTGAGGACGGGAAATACCAACGGCAGCCTCAAGAATGACAACGTACCAGAGACAGCGGCTCTCTTCGCGAACTGGGATGCACTCGCGTTTGCACTCGTCGCACGACCACTGGATCACCGTCTTGATGTAGCTCTTCAGCTTCATCGGAGCGGGGGCAGGAGTCGCCTTGGCAACCGCAACAAGCTCATTCGACTGATGCACCGTCGGTGGCGCAGACTTTTTCATCAACTGTGCAAACTCGTGTTTCAATTCCGCCACCGAAACCTCATCTTGATTGCCACCTGGTAGTTTGGACACTTTGGCTGTCTGCAAACGATTCACCTCTTCTTGCTGGTTTGGTGTCACCTCCCCGAGAATTGCCGCAATACGGTGCTTCGCCTTGCGTCGTCTCCTGTCTAGTTTGCTCTTCAGTAGTTGCAAGGACTGCGCACGCGTGGCAGACGTCGACTCCATTGTGCGAGTCCCCAAGAGTATTTGGCAAATACAAAATCGATCCGCGTCTCTTCACATGGTCGATCTTCTTGATCAGTCGACAATGAGAAGTCTAGGTGTGTGCTTTGCCATTGCTACGGCTGCCGTGGTTCACTCAACAGGAGCCCCATGCAATGCTGGGACGTACTTCGACGGTGACAAGTGTTCGCTTTGTCCTGGAGGCACCTTTGGTGTCATTCCAGGACTCACTTCTGCTTCGTGTTCTGGTTTGTGTACCGCGGGGTTCTTCTGCCCAGCAGGTTCGACTTCATCTCGAGCGAAGGCTTGTGGCACCTCCACTCGCTATTGTCCGTCAGGCAGCGCAGAGCGGCACCCAGTGGACAAAGGATACTACACCATCACGTTTCCAACTGATCAGACGAACTTGCCCATGATCGACAGCTCGAAAGGGGGTGCCAGAGAGCAGATCCGTTGTGAGAAAGGATACTACTGCGTGTTCGGAATCCGGCGGGTTTGCCCAGCCGGGGTGTTCGGGGATTCGACGAGGCTCACGACGCCAGCATGCTCCGCGCCATGTCCAAAGGGTTTTTATTGTCCAGAGGCAACATCCATACCGATCAAGTGCCCTGCCGGTACGTTTGGAGGCGACCCAGCCTTAACAAATGCTCAATGCAGCGGGCTCTGCCCAGTCAGCCACTACTGGTACGTTCCAACGCCGTAGTGAGCGCTTTTTATGGCGACTAATGCGCCTTGCAGTGAGATAGGAACAGTCACCCCAGCACCGTGTCCTGCAGGAACCTACAGCGGAACACAAGGCCTCATTAGCTCAGCCTGCTCAAGTTCATGCTCAACTGTCGACGGTGTGCTGTCTTGCATTCCATCACTTTGTCCAGCAGGTTACTATTGCCCGACAGCTACAGCAATGCCGCTGGAGTGCGGCGACGTTGGCTTATTCTGCCCGAAAGGATCGCCGACGCCAACTACTGCAACCACAGGCTACTACACCACGTGGAAATCTTATACTGGGACGACCAACACCGGAGAGCAACTAGCGTTGCAGTATGTCGAAGGGTACCAACTTGCCGTTCGGAACCAAACAACGCGATCAAGTCAACACATCTGTGAGAAAGGTTCATACTGCACTGGCGGCGTCAAAAGGCTCTGTCCGGCTGGAACGTACGGGGCAAGTGAAGGCTTGTCGAGTGCTGTATGCACGGCTTCATGCCCCGCTGGCTACTTCTGGTAAGGTTGTCTCTCCAACTTGTCCATACCATTGACGCAGCCTTGAACTGACTCACACGTTGTAGTCCGGTAGGAACGGTCGACTACAAGGACCACCCGTGCACATTGCGCACATCATTTTGTCGCCAAGGCTCGTCGGTGCCGATTGCTGTCGACGAAGGATTCTTCACAGTGGTGACACCAGCTGGGCTTCGCACTGACGAAGTTATTTGCCCTGCCGGCAGCTTCTGTGCCGGCGGAGTTCAGTACTTGTGCCCTGAAGGCACATACGGCGCAACTCCTGGCCTTGCGTCAAAAGCCTGTTCAGGAAAATGCCAAGATGGCTTCGTGTGCCCACGCGGCTCCATCTCAGCAAGACAGTCACCGTGTCCAGCAGGCTCGTACTCCCGGAATGGCAAGTTCTGCACGCCGTGTGCTCCTGGATACTGGTGTGATGTGGCATCTCCAGACCCCAAGCAACACACATGCGGCGCTGATAACAAATCCTGTCCGCTTGGGTCGTCAGCAGCGCAGTCCGTCCTTGATGGCTACTACGCGGCAGGACAGCAGCCCCGTACACACGTTTCAGAGGCACTATGCGTGCTTCGAAGCGCTCCTCACATTCCGCAGTGTCCAACAAGAACGGTAGGCGTGAACGGTAACTTGTAACAAGTAACAAGCAACAAACAACCCCTTACCATTTACGTTGATGAAAGGCCAGAAGATTAAAAACTCTTGAACGTGTGTTCCTGCGGCTTGATGCGCCACGCCGTGTACTGCTGCAGCTCCTGGATGAACGCTTCCGAAGGCTGCTGTGCTGACTTGGGCATCGCAGCCAGGTCGAACTCGGACAGTTCGCCGATGTAGAACTGCTTGAGGTAGCGGAATGACTGGCGACTGGCGTGGTAGATCTCAAACATGACTGTCGAGTCCACGTTCATGGCTTCTTGGGCGATTAATTCGGAGCCACCCGGGTGCTCTGGGATCCACCGAGTAATGTCAAGCACCATTCCTTGCATGACCAGCCACACCTCGCCGGACTTGTTGCGTCGAACGACCTCCTCCCAGCGAATAGCTTCCTTACGGACCCGAGTCTCGAATTCACCAAAACGTCGTTGGCAAACCTCCTGAAGACCGATGCACCCCACAGTGAAAGCAGCCGACAGGAGATCGTCCGTGACCGAGGGGTCGAACTGGAACTCGGTGGCGTCGTTGCGCGCCTCGTGTTCGAGATACAGCAGCACGCGGTCAAAGGTGCAGCAGTCGACATCTACCTCAGTCGTAGCAGACGCGTCCTTGTGTACACCCTTACCTGAAAGTACAGCAGACGACAGCTTGATACACGGGAACAACAGCTTCTTCTTGACTGGGAACTCCTCCTCGTCATTCGTCAGCACCGTGACGACGTCCGAGCGCATGGACGCCAGCCCAGCAGTGTCAACAGGCGTGGAATTCAGCAACTCAAACGCTTGACCTCCTTCTGAAGCCACGAACACCTGAGTGTCTTCATTTACGCGACCACGGTACGAGTCTGGCATGGTGAACTCCGTCTCGTCCTCATCCTCGGCGTCGATCTCCAGCACGCGGATGAAGTAGCAGCGACCGTCCTTGAAAGGCATCACGAGTCGCTCGTGTTCGGTCAGGACCCGCTGCCATGTAAACTTGGCAAACGCCGCTGCAAACTCGATGGCATCCGTCACAATTGGAGCAGCAGGCGGCTGAACCACCGACTGGTCTTCTTCTTCCTCGTCGCTGTCCTCGTCTTCCTGCTCCACCAACGGACGAATCTCGACCGCCACCGCTTTAATTGTCGGCACTCGCTCGGTGAACAGCGTCCACTTCTCGGTCTGGAACTTGCAGAGCTCCAAGTTGATCATCTGCGCGTGTGACAGAGCGATCGACCCGCGAGCAACCGCGTTGTACGGGCGCGCAGCCACCACGAACTGGGCGTGCAGTCGCGGATGAATCAGAACTGCTCCGTCCACGCCTGCAGCTGCAGCGGGGAAGTCTTCCGGGTGCAGCAACGCGCAGTGCCGTAGCGCCGTCAATTGGCCCAGAGGCAGATCCAGCTGGTCTAGCTCCTCCACGCGCAGCGAGCGCGTCCAGGTGGCGGAGTCCTTTGGTTCTTGCTGCTGCTGCTTAAGACGCATTGCCGCCGCCATGGCGGGCGCGCGGATGTCGCCCGCCGGGTTGTTGTTTGCGTTCCACGGCATGGGCGGCGGTTGATTGACGGTCTTCTGGTGGTCTGCGCTGTGCGGTGACGGTACACGAAGATCTGTGACGTGTGAGGAAGTCTGTGACTTGTGAAGGCTTCCCATCCTGTCGAACACTTTTGGATTTGCCTCGTCGAAGACGAAGCTCCAGTGCTTTTGAACGTCATGTGCAGCGACCAGGAGCACGAGCAGAATGCAGCGATGCAGGATGAGGAGATTGAGGTGTTGCAGGTGCAAAGTCGCTTTTGTTGGAGGTTTGAAGACTTTGTGGTTGGACTCAATGGGATCTGAGGACTACAGGCAATCTTCGCGGACGAGTTCCAGATGAGCGCTGAGTTTGACGGCGCGCGGTCGTTCACAGTGGAAGTGCCGGGGCCGTACTCGATTGTGCTGCAAGTTCACCTGCCGCATGGGTATCCGTCGACGGACGCCCCGGTAGCCGCCGTGAAGGATTCCTTCGGGCTGACGAGTGCGCAGCGAGATCAGATAACGGGGAGACTTGTGAGTGTGCAGTGTTGCTGCATGAGCCGATAACTAGTGTACCGGTGACTAAAGACTGCGATGTCGTTCTCGTTTCGCAGGACACTGTCTTCAGTCGCTCAAGCGGTCAGGTGTGCTTGTACGAGTGGCTTGCAGGCGTGCGAGACGTCTACGCAGAGAAGCAGCCCGAGAGCAAAGACAGAGGAGCTATTGTGCCTCCTCCAATTCAGCAGGAAGAAGCGAAATGCTTCTCGTCCGATCCGCACACGCTGCGGCCACGGACTCGAACAGCTCAGGCTGTGCGTGACCGCGATCGCGAAGCCCAGCTGGCTCCGTTGATATTCCACGGCGGCACCATCGTGGATCGCAAGAGCGTCTTCCAAGGCCACGCGTGCCCCGTGTCCTGCGTCGGCGACGTGCGTTCGTTCCTGGCCGTGTTGCTCGACGACCGAAAGGTGAGCCGGGCATGCCACAACATGTTGGCCTACCGCATCACAGGCGACTTCACCATCAAGGACAATGACGAGGACCGCGAGGACGGCGCTGGCAGTAAGATGCTGCACTTGATGGAGCTGACCAAGGCCGAGAACGTGGCGGTCGTCGTCACGCGCTGGTGCGGCGGCATTCACCTCGGGCCAGACCGCTTCAAGCACATCAATGCCTGTGCGCGTGAAGCACTAGAGGATGGCGGCTTCATCGACATCTCGCTACTGCCCCAGAGCCGAAAGAGAAAAGGCAAGAAGCAGGCAACGCAATGACGGTCAGCAGGAAGGTAACTTCAACACGAGCCCAAGCAGCAAGTGAGTCAACCGCCCATCCTCGGAGATGTAGACGAAAATGTGGCTTCACTTTTAAAAGTGCTGCCGGCTTGACCTCGAGCCGCGCGGCTCGAGTATCTGGATAGGATAGTTGTTGCCGACTGTGCCTTTCGACAGTCTCCTGATCCCTTCATCTCGCGTGTTGAGCGCTCGATCGGTATACAAAGTCCAAGTCACGTAGTTGAAGTGGTGCAAACGCATTCAGCACATCATCGGGTTTCGCAGGGCTCGACGCGTCGGACTATTACCGTGCTCACTTCCAGATCAAGACGCCAACCGCCAAGACCTTCGCATTATGCTCCACCGCACGTCCTCCGCCCTGCGCCGCAGCATCTCGAGCTCCACAGCTCGCCACTGGGACGAGGTGCGCCCGCACATCCACGCGAGAGATCACCGCAACGCGCTGTTGGGTCTGCCACAAACGGTCTCCATCATCGGCGCCCCCATGACCTGTGCGTGCAATACTTCCCCCTTATCTCTCTGCTGTTGTCGCCTCTAACTGTGGATCTATTGATGCAGACGGCCAGCCGCTACTAGGCACGGACGGCGGCCCAGACCTACTGCGTGAGGCCGGGCTGCACAAGACGCTGGTGGACTTGGGTTGGTCCGTGGAGGAGAACGGCAACCTCAACTTCGTGGCGCCGTCCTTCAACGACCCCGTGCTGGACCGCAAGCACGGCAAGGCTAAGCAGTGCTTCCCCGGTCCGTGAATCGAGGGTAATTACTGGTTTGGTTCTTGCAGGAAGCTAACGAGGTTGAGTTTCTTGTGTACAGTCGGCAACGGTACGAAGCAGTTGTATGAGATCTTCAAGCAGAAGGCTGGGGACGGCAAGTTCTGTCTGGTGCTGGGAGGAGACCACACCATTGGCGCCGGCTCGCTGGCGGGGCTGCTGTCCGTGCACCCGGACGCTGGAGTGATCTGGGTGGACGCCCACGCTGATATCAACACGCCCACCGACTCGGACTCGGGCAACATGCACGGCATGCCGATCGCCTTCCTCATGGACGGGATGGTGGACAGCTCCAAGGTGCCGGGCTTCGAGTGGCTCGTCAACGGCCCCACGATGAAGCCGGAGCAGCTGGTGTACGTGGGCCTGCGCGACGTCGACAACTTCGAGCGCCGCGTCATTCGCGAGAAGGGAATCAAGGCCTTCACGATGCAGGACGTCGACCGCTATGGCATCGGAAAGACCATGGAGATGGCGCTGGACCACCTGTGCGCCAAGAAGCAGCGTCCGCTGCACATGAGCTACGACATCGACGCGGTGGACCCGTTGGTCGCTCCCTCCACGGGAACGCGCGTGCGTGGCGGACTCACGTGGCGTGAGGCGCACTACGTCGCCGAAGCTGTGGCCGAAACGAACCTCCTGGTCGGCCTCGACATGGTGGAGGTGAACCCGACGCTGTCACCCGGTAACGGCGCCCAGATCACCGTGGACATGGCGCTGCTGCTCATTTCATCGGCGCTGGGCAACCGCATTATCTAACGACAGCGCAAAAGGAAGGAGCTGGCGCAGGACAAGGTACGTCAAAGCGCGCGAAGTAGACGGATGAAATAAACGCCCAAGTCGAGTTAAGTGTCTATGCGGACAGCAGCAACATCACCGCTTGCCCTTCTTCTTGGATCCGTGGTGAAGGTTCGCTTCATCCAGAAAGCCACCGTCTTCCAGCACCTGCCGCGCACAAGTTTTGATGTGTCTGAAGCGGTCAGGCCCAAGCTTGATGCCCCCGTACCATCTCGTCACGACAACCGCCACGTTCTCCGCCTTCAGCAGTTCCAACAGAGTCGACAGGTTGCTTCCAGCTCCGTGCTCGCCATCCTCGTCGTTGTCCTTGACAGTGAACTCGCCAACGATCCGATATGCCAGCATGTTGTGGATAGCGCGCTCAATCTTGCGATCGTTGAGCAGCAGCGCGAGGAAAGAGCGCACGTCTTCAACGCACTTAACCGGGCAAGCGTGCGCGATGAAGGTGCTCTTGCGGTCAACGATCGCTGTTCCGTGGACGATCAGAGGCGCAATTACCGCTTCACGCTCGACGTCGCGCACCAGTTGCGCTGTTCGTACACGGGGACGCTGCGTCTGCGAATCCGACTCGAAGTACTCGACTGCGTCCAGTCTAACGTGGGCTGCCACTCCTTCCTCATCGCTGGCGTCTTCCTCAGCATCTAATTGGGCCGCATCCAGCTCAGCGTTGACGTATTTCTCCCTCACGTCTTCGATCCACTCGTAGAGACACACCTGACCACTCGATCTCTCAAAAATGGCTGCCTACGACCACAAAGCAACACAACGTTAGCACCAGTTGGCAAAAGAAGCCTTAATTTTAAACAGCCAACGTACCAGGTTTTCAAGGATTTCATCTCTCTGAGCGTTTGTGAGTCCAAACGACTCGTATACTTCAGCGATCGGGGCGTCCGTGGATGGATATCCCTTGGGTAGATGTACCAGCAGCACAATGGCATGCTGGCCGGGGACTGAGACAGTGAAGGACCTCGCCACCCCAGGCTGGTCCAAGTCTTCCTTCAGCTGGATATCATCCTCGAAGATGGACTATAAACAAATACAATAAATAATGGTACACTTGTTAGACTTTATCAAAAGGAGGTCCTTCATGAAAGGAGTCTGGTCAACCTGCAGCACTTCGATCTCCTCGCTCTTTCTCGACAGAAAAACAACGCCACACGCACAGAATTTACAGTTACAGCACGACAGAATGCATTGCAAGGTGAGTCCGCCTATATTCCAGTAGTGCAAGGTCTCTAATGGACAGTATCAACTCCATGACACCACCGTCTCCCTACCTGCAGCTCGGCGTTGTCCTCCATGACAACCAAAATCAAACTGCCTGCTTTTTGTCCAATCCAGTTTCTCTCCAAACGTTTTTTTTCATCCAATCACTAGTCATGCAGACTGAAAAGGGTCATTCAGTGGAGCCCATGGCGGAGCCCAAGCGCGCCGCTGAGCAGCTCGCACGCGACGCCCAGCGCAAGCGCCGCAAGCAGGTCAAGGCAGAGGCGAAGCAAGGAGGACAATGGGACCGCTGCATGTTCAAGGTGGTCCGCAAGAACCGCTTCTGCAACATTTCCAGGTACAAAATGTGTCAATGCGCATCGAAATGATTGCAGACTTTGGCTGACTTGGTGTCCCAGAGTGCCCGGCTCGCTCTACTGCGGTAACCACCTGCCCGACAGCGACGTAGAGATGAGCAAGAAGTCGCAGAAGTTCAAGGCCGCCACTCGTCGTCGCGTCCCGTGCCCCGTGGATGGAGCCCATAGTGTCTACGAGTTTGACCTGGCCAAGCACGTGTTGGTGTGCAACCGCGTCAAGGACGCCGATGCCATGAAGAAGCTGCCATACTATAGCCACAACATCAACTCTGGCAGGCACTGTACTAGCCAGGAAGAAGGCAAACCCTTGGTCAATGAGGCAGCGGAGCAGGAGGTTGAGGCGGACAAGAAGCAGGACGAGAACGAACACTCGGCGCCGTCAGCTCAAGAGCAGCAAGGCATCATCGATCGCCTGGTTGCAATTGACTTTGCCGACTTGCGGAAACGCATCGACACAGCGTACGCGTCGTGTGTGGGTGAACTGGCGCTGGAGAAGCTCCACCACAAGTGCTGCGACCAGCTTTTCGAGGAGAAGAAGAACGCCGGTGCGTCCAAGAGCGTGCTGCGCCACATTGAGCAGCAGGCTTCGATCATCGGACACATGGAGCAGGTGAAACTGCTGCAAGACCCGAACGCAGCGTTCGTGGAGCTCGGGGCGGGGCGCGGCATGCTGTCCCTAGCGCTGGCGCAGATGTTCCCCGACAGTCTTTACGTGCTGATTGATCGGGCGCACACGCGAGGCAAGGCTGACCGGTTTATCGGCGGTGACGGCAAGGTCGATGACGCTGCAAAGGACAACGCAACAACGCTGCGCGCCAAGATTGATATTCGCCACTTGAACTTCGCTGGAATGCAAGAGGTCGCGAACAAAGCGGTTGTCTGCATGTCCAAGCATCTGTGTGGCGTCGCTACCGACCTGTCACTGCGATCGATTGCTCAGACGCTGCCTGAGCTCAATAGTAGCAAGACGGTTGTAGCTGAAGACTCGCCAACTTCAGTCAGCTCGAACTTCCGGGGCTTGGCGATCGCGCTCTGCTGCCACCACGTGTGCGCGTGGGAAGACTACGTGAACCCTGCGTTCTTCCAAGCTCAAGGGTTCAAGCCTCAGGAGTTTGAACTGCTCACCAGCATGACGTCCTGGACCACCTGTGGCATGGGCCTCGAGGGTGACGCGGTGCAGCACATTCTCGGGATCAGGTAAAGTCTCTGCATTGTTTACTGAAGGGACGAAGATGTTTTCTAACTGGTTGTGCTTTGATAACTACAGCAAAGACGATCGTGCGATCTTAGGACGGAAGTGCAAACGCATCCTAGACGCCGGACGCGCAGCTTATCTGAAGCAGCTCCAGCTCAAGACTCGTCTTGTGCACTACTGTGATACCGAGGACAGCCTTGAAAACTGCCTCCTGCTTGCATGGCGATAAAAGCCGAACGTCATCTCCGCCGCGACTGGATCCGAGATATCTTTTAGATCACCAGCTCATTGCACAAGGCCTGTGTTGTAAGCAACGAAATGTGCGACGAACGGGTCAATGTTTTAGAGCTGGATGGAAATGCTACTTGTTGTCCATGTCGTTTTAGGATCCTTACTCTTCTTTTGCGTGGGTTTCTTCGGCTTTCATGACTGCCAAGATATGGATGCCGCTCACGAGATGCTGAATCGTAGCTTGAAGCTCTTCGTAGCGGAACTGCGCGTCGGGGAAAAACTTCTGCAACGTTTGCGAAGTCACCGACGCAGTCGGACACTGGCCGAGTTTCTCCTTGAGAACGTTTTCTAGAACGCGTGGACGAATTTTCCCGCGAGATACGACCGCTTCTCGAGAAGACCGAGTCACTCGTAGCTCACAGAGCCGATCCCAGCAAATGTCCCGGACTCGCCCAGCGAGTGCCAGGTTGGCCGACTGCTTGTAGCTTTCGCTGCTCACTTGCGCGTAGGCGTCCAGAACAATCGCCAGCATCATGTTCATAAGTACGAGACTCACCACGATCATGTAGATCCAGTAGAAGGCGATGGAGAACTGGAGGTCCTTGATCGTCTCGAAGTCAAACACGCCGAAGAGCATGTTGATACAGGACGCCACCGAGTTGTCCAGAGAAGAAAACTCCTTTGCGCGGTCGCCAAAGATCATCGAGCCGATGACGGTGAACGTCAAGAAGATGACGATGAACACCACGAAGAAGGAGGCGAACTGCTTCAAAGCACTTGCAACGGTGCGTGTGAGGATATTGAGCTGCGGGTGGAAGCGGAAGCGATTGAGTATCTGAAGGCCAATGAGCGCGATGACTACGGCGCCAATAACGCGGAGAGCGGCTGTAAGGCGAGCGATTTCCTTGAGATTGTCGATAACGACGTCGAGAGCTTTGATGTCGTCCTCTGTTCCTTCGACATCTAAGGCGGTTGGATCAGCTAGCGACCACAAAGAGTCTTGGAAGTCGAAATCGTTCAGAAGACTCACGATGCTGGCCCAGATAGCGTAAAATACACCCACGACAGCTTCGACAATGAAAAGCCCCAGTACTTGGACAACCATGTCGCGTCGAGAAGGCCGTCGATCTCCCTTACGCCACTCCGACACGTTTGAGATTGACCACGCGACTGCTATGCCCCACCAGATCCAGACGAGAATATCGTTCGCGTAGGAGCTTTTCCCCCCGTAAGGAATGGAGATTGTTGGGCGAGTTAACGCTTTCGGGGTGATGAACCCTCCAGCGTCGAACTTGAGCACTAACTCGGTTACAACATAGCCCTCAAGCTCTCCGTTGTAAGTCAAAACAGAGACCATCACCTCACTCGTCTGGTTGTTGATCCAGTTTGCAGTCTTCCACTCAGCAAGTCCGGCTAAGGCCTCCGTCGCGTTCAAAGTGGTTTCGAGCAAGTATGAGTCATATTCAGTGTCGAGGCCTTGGTACGCAAGGCACGTCGGATACAACTTGTACAGCGACCCATCGGCCCCACACTCTACGGGCGATTTGCTGTACACCTCGATGAGAACTCCTCCCAAAGCTTTGTTGAACATGGCGATGCGAGCCCATTCCTCCTCGGGTAGATCCACTCCGTTTTGGTCTTGTGTCACAAACACGGTCGGTACGAGGGAGTTGGTGAACCAGTCGAAGACGTCACTTAGCTGTCCGATGTTGTAGAACTTGATGGGGGAGTTTGGCGTGATGGCGTCGCCTCCCGAGGTCGCCAACGCCGTCGTGACAGCGTAGGCTTGCTTGTACATCCGCGCGGTTGGGATATGCGTGAAGAGCATAGCTGTGAAGAAGCCAAAGTAAACGGCGGAGAAGATGATACTGCCGACAGAATGCAAGATGGACCTGTCGTGGGCGAGCGCATCGTGGGCAGCTTGCACTGTCACTCCAGCGCCAAGGCCGGGGTTGGCGCCGGTAGCATCTTTTTCAACGTCATCGTCGTTAACATCCATGACAGCAGACGCCTTCATCGTCGCCAAAGTGGGTCAAGATGAAGGGCTAGCAAGGGTAAGCGCAACGACGCTCGCCTTGTTACAACAAAGTTTCTTGTGCCAGGGTGTTGGAAAGTCGGAAAGTGGTCACCTTCGTCACGAAGTGGTTGCTCAAGTTTTCAGCATCCGTTTCTGCTCGTTCCCATCCGCTGCACGGTTGCAAACTCACGGTTGCAAACTCAAAGCCCCATTTGGTCACTCCAGTTCACCGGTCGCGAAGCACTCAGCCAACTCCTCAGTTTATGGTAAATATTTGTAGCATTTGTAGCATTTATGGCAATATGGCAATTATTTGTGGTGTTTTGTGGCAATTTGCATTAATTGTGGCATTACCATTTTTCCAGCATGGGCAGCGACGCCAAGAGCAAGGCGAGCAAGCGGCCGCACGAGGACGAGGCCGACGCCCAGGAGCGCGACGATGGCGCCAACGTGCAGCCGCTGGACGTGCTGGCCATGGAGCAGCTGCTGGAGTCCATGGGCGCCGACAAGTTCGAGCCCCGCGTCGTGGCGCAGCTGCAGGAGTTCGTGCACCGTACGGCCATTTAGAGGAATGTTTGTTATCTCTAGTACGCTAAACACTGAGTTCTTATAATATGTTGGTGTACCTATGGATGCAGGCCACGTGACGGAGATCTTGGTGGACGCCCAGGAGTACTCCATGTACGCGGACAAGCAGGTACTGGGTTAGAGGAGCTGAGTGGGACGAGGACCGAGGCCTGACGCTGCCATTTCGCTACTCTTTGGTGCAGACAATTGACCCGGACGACGTCCGGCTGGCCATTTCATCGAGACTGAACCATCATTACGCCCAGGTGCCTCCTCGCGAGGTGAGCCGGCTTAACTGTTGACTTTCCTTGCTGTGCTGGGGCTAACATTTAAGTAGGTGATGATGGAGCTGGCGGACAAGCGCAACAGCATCCCACTACCGCTCGTGTCGAACGAGTACGGTGTGCGGCTTCCTCCTCTGCAGTATCAGCTCGTTACCAAGGAGAGCGACCGACAAGACACGGTGGGTTTAGCTGTATCAGTGTAGTGCATGTTAGCTAGGTGGCAAGCTGACATGATTTTTGTTGGGTTGTGGTCTGCAGAGAACGCCGAGCACGCCTCGTCTTGGCGATGCAACTGGGTTTGGAGCTGGAATGGCGACCAGACCGCCGACGCACCCGCGCATCGAGGGCTCCCGCAACAAGAAGTTTGCTCGTAGCCCCATTCCCATTAACCTCAATCCACACATGTAGTGCTCGTTTTTGCCCTGCAAACGAGAGGAAGCTAAATCAATCCTGTTGCTTGAAGCCAGGAAAGGAACTTAGTAAAATTAGCCCGGAGACTGTGGGTTCTTGTCGAAAGCTGCTCAGCTTTTGGCTCAGATCTTGACAAGCTTCATCCATGCCGATACCTCGCTCTGCTTCCTTGATGCCGCCCTTACGGCGCTCTCGATCAGCTTCAATGAGCTCGCTGGCTCAAGTTGATTTGAGCACGCTTAACTCGGAAGTCGTTCTGGTCAGTGCCCTCCCCGATTGAATTCACCATTCTTGCTTGATATTCACACTCTTCGTCTACCACAGGACTATGCAAGAAAGGTCATGCAACTTCAGCCGCAGCCAGCTACATCCTCGGTGAGTAAATTCAATGATTGACTGAGTTCTCGAGATTCGGCAACTAACACGAATTCTCGATGCAGGAAAAGCTACAAATGCTCTTTGCACTCTCGCAAAAGCTTTTGAGGTGAGGCTGCGATTTCATTGCTTTCGTCTACAGTAGAGAAGCTCATAGTCAATTTCTCGCCAATGTAGGTGGTTTCTTGAGGAACGAGCGCATCGCGAACGACTTGAGAAGCGTATGAAGATTTGCCGCGTTTCGTGGATTTTGCTTTATGACTGTGCTGACTTATGTGGATCTCCTAGAGTTGGTGCAAGAACACGGGAATTCGTCGCCTTCGAAGAAACCCCATCGAACTGAGGCTATAGTGACCCCATTGTAAGTATAGCATTTCCTGTTTTGCAACGTGAAAGAGACAACTCTGTATCTTCTAACGAGTTTATCAATGCTTTCCAGACACATTGAGGAAATGGTGCCACAGAAAGCTGATGTTGCTTTGCCACTGAAAGAGGCCGACAAACCTAGTTTGGCGTCACGAGTACTGGCGTGTACTGTAGCTGAAGCTCGGGTGACAGACGTTACGCTCGGCATGGATTTTGGCGTATCAGCACAAACCCAGGACCCTGTTCATTGCTCGCCTCTCCGCCCTGCAGAGCCAGCGACAGCACCGATCCATCGTAACCAGATGCCCGAGCAACGTGTCCTGCGAACCGTTTCGGAGAACGAACCACTGGCAATACCAATGAAGGTGACTGGCGTTCAGAATGCTACATCAGCACAAGAAGAAGCCCCATTGCCCCCGCTTAAACCCGACGCGCTAGAAATCTACCTGCAGGTCCAACGCTCCGTGATCTGCATGCAGAAGTACGTTCGAGGATTCATGGTACGCCCCCACTTCCTGAACTACTTCGAAGTAGTCTACTGGCTCGAGTTAAAATCCCTAACGGTTCTTGAGTTTAGGCACGGAGGAGATTCTTTCGAGCACTCGAAGAGTTACTGCAGGGGCGCGCCTAGCAGTCGAGTGCAGGGAAGCCAATTCAACCAAGCCTGCACAGCAACAGAACCCAAGAGAAGCCTGCAATCTCGCAAATATTGTTAAGTGCCACAAATACCACAGAAAACACGAACATCAACAAAGAGTTGTCGTGTTCTTGCAAAACTACTTCAAAAACTCAATTCTATCCAAAATTGCATCCGTGTTACGAAGCACTTGCATCGACGAAAAGTCACCGCGAGCCACAGCAGCGTCCACAGCTGCACGATCAACGTTCTCCTCAGCTAGCATACTCACAAGTAGCAGATCGTCGTCAGGTGACCACATGCCTGAGGGCGGGGAACCTTTCAGGAAGGCGCTTGCCAGATCTTTGTCTCCACTGCAGTAATACAGAGCGTACGCCACCAACATCACCCCCTGATTCGTTTCAAGCTGGAGCCGGCAGATAATATCATCCGCCTCTTTCTCATTCGCCAGCACCACTTGAGGCTCTCTGGTCGGTTGCACGTCATCATCAGCGTCTTGCTCCAGCTCCTCCGTAGCAGTCTCACTGACGCTGGCAGACTCCGTGCTACTCTCATCCGTCCTGCTCGCAGGCATCATTTTCCCATCAAACAGAGCCTGCACCCGCTGTCTCTTGCTCCGATCCATCACAATTTCCGCCATCGTGCTCCGAAAGTAGACTGCGTTGTCTCCACTGGCCCGGCCTTCGCTACTGTCCGTCTCGCTGTCCTCTCTCGAGTGGTTTATTTGTCTAGCAGCACTAGGCGGCGTGCTCCGCTGTCTCTTCTCCCGTTGCCGTCTTTCCGGCGGCGATGTTGTGGCCGGCGTGGATGGAGCGGCTGCAGCTCGTGAATTGGTCGGCGTTCTTGCAACTGAAACCTGCTCCTCGTCTGAAATCGCTTCAACCACATCTCGCTCCTGCGGCAGCTCTTCCTGTCTCAACATCTTCTCCCTAATGAGCGTTAAACCTCTGGCCATGATGGCTCTCTGCTCCGTGGGCGTCTTGAGCTGCAATTGCTTGCGGAAATGCTCGTGCATGCTCTGCCACGGGTGGGTCGTCACGTGCTCATCCGCCGCATCCAGCCAGATCTTCTTGGGCAGCGATTCTGTTGTGGTCCAGCCGTTGGTCTTGGCGAAGTGCAGCATCTTGGCGTCGTCCTCGACCGTGTACATCTTCCTGCGGTT